>NW_019104541.1:637755-673576 GCF_001995035.1 Momordica charantia
AAATGGTACCTACTCTTTTAGATTTTTCTCCATTCATAATCTTTCAAAATTTTCAATATTATCCCAAATATAATGAAAATTCTCAATTGAATCCTTTCTCTATATAAAAATATGTTAAAATTTATTAATAAAAAGTGACTTTTCATCGAAGTGTTATTTTGTTGACATATTTGGACACTTTTTTTTTTACTATCGAGGAGGCGGCTGTCCTTTATCCTTTATGTCCCTACATCTGGATATGCACATTGTCTCTATATCCATACATACGCAAAGAGTCATCGTTTGGTGAAAATTACGTTCCATGTGGCTTTAATCCATTGATATATTTGGACATATAGACATGTCATTTTGCACATGCAACTCGGAAACGACTGCATTGGTCATTATAGCAATCTTTAAACCTTTGGGTTCTTGGAAACATCTAATTTGTAATTTTTAATTAATTTTCTGTTACCATATATATTGTAGTAGCCTCCTGGAATAATTTGTCCATTACTTGACCATTTCTTATGTGTTCAGCAAATGAACGAAGGGTTTTGTTTAGAAACGTTTGTTGAACGTTTTAAAATTTAAGTATTTGATGACTCTTGTTTTTCGTTTTAGAAAAGTTTCTTGTTTCTGTTTTTCCTTTCTAGTTTTTTCTTTTTTCAAAATATAAATAAAATATTATTTTATTGTTCTTGACTTATAAATGTATAGTGTTCAAAATGTCGTTGATAGAAATGTCGAGGTCCTGATTTTACGGACATGTCGATGTCGACTGATATTTTAGAAAAAATAATGAAAATTGTAGAAATTGATGGAAATTTTTTGAATTAGCAAATAAAACTTTGAATTGTAGCTTAATTAGTTTATAATTGATCACCTTTAACCATTAAATATAAGAATATGACCATTTTACTTATGAAAATGTCAACGTCGATGGAAATATCCTAAAAGATTTTTTTCTTTTAATGAAGATTTATGGAAATTTTTTAAATATGTAAAGTAAACTTTAATGATAAATTTTTTACTGCTTTTTTAGGGTATTTTATAATAGGATTCATTTTTGGAAATGAGATAATTACGGATTGGTTTCCAAACACATTTCTAAATTATAATTAACTCATATACCTTTTAACTTTTTACCTACTTCTCTTTTCAAATTTGAATTTACAAATTTTTCAAATACATTTTCAAATCAATGATCAAAGCAACTTACTTTCGAATAAAATCTAAACAACTTCCAAACACATCTCTAATTCACCCAAATTATTATTATTTTTTTACTTTTTACTTTTTACCTATTTTCAAAATTGAATTTACAAATGTTTCAAACACATTTTCCAATCAAATCTAAACAACTTCCAAACACATCTCTAATTCACCCAAATTATTATTATTATTATTATTATTTACTTTTTACTTTTTACCTATTTTCAAAATTGAATTTACAAATTTTTCAAACACATTTTCAAATCAATAATCAATCTAACTTTCCAATCAAATATATTAAAAACTGTCGACGTGTCGCTCGACTTTTTGAACTATGTAAATGCATGATAAATATTAAAAACTAAATGTAAATATAAAATATATTATTTAATTTAAAATTTATTTTTATATAATTTTTTTTATTAAAAATTTTAGAGAACAAGATATAAGAAACAATTATCTTTTCAATTTTTATATATATAAAAACTCAAAGAAACAAGGAACCATTAGAAACATAGTTCTGATTTTATTTATTGAAAAAGAAGAAACGACTAACAAGATCAAATAGGAACAAGAAATAAGAGACAGAATGTTACCAAAATGGACTAGCCCTTACTATTTTTATTTTTATTTTCTAATTACAACCTACGTTCATTATTTTTGTTTTTTGTAAATTAATTGTGTTTTTTTTAGTACAAGTTCATCACGTTCATTGATTATTTTAGTGTAGAATATTTTTTTTTCACATTGTTTTAAATGGATGGATTGTACTATTGCAAATTACTTTTTTTTTTCTGTTTACTCTTGTAGCCCTTGTGCCCCTTAGCGTTGTTTTAATGAAGTGTTTTTTTTTCTTTTTTTTTTTAGAACATTGTTTTAATGAAGTGTTACTTTAGAAAAAAAAAATAAATCTATTTTTTTACCTTCAATACTTTGTTGTAACATTTAAGTCTTTATTAGAAAATGTAGTTCCTTGTTTAATTGAACTTGCTAATTTTGTATCGATGTAAGTTATTTTATCAAGTACCTTACCCTACAACAATGTTATTTACGTCTAAGTTTTCTATATATATATTTTAACTTCAATAATTATGGAATCAAAGCCAACAACTTTAGAGATGATATAATAAATACTTTATCTATTAAGCTGGACATCTCTATCTTTAATCTCATGTTTTGGTGGCTTGATTTCCTGAAAATATGCACAATTTTCAAATTTTTTATTTAAAATGGAGCATAAAGTTTAAAATTTTATAAAAAATAGTATAGTCCAAATAAAATTTAAACTCAAGAATGGTCCATTTTATTGTATATTTTAACAGAAAATGAGAAGTTGTCATATTTTTTAAAATACATAAAATTAGTGTAATTTCTCAAAAAAAAAAAATCATTTACATTCTTAAGTTGTCATATTTAAAGATAATATGAAAGTATATAAATTTGAAGAAGGTAGAAAAGAAAAAAGATGAAACTAATCAAGCATACAAACACTCACGGGTATAAAAAATAAAATCAAATCAAAATCCTAGCTAAATAAATATCTAACATGCCACAAAATCTAGCTTCCCCAAGCTAGGCTCCAATTAATAATGACTTTTTGGAAATTAATAAGCCAAAATGGTACAATTAATTATGTGGTAAGTTCAAATTTAAATAAATTTGTTTACAATTTTTTAAGCATGTTTTTCAACTTTTATTACATTTAGAAAGGTCAAATGGGACAACTAAATACGTGTGGTTTAATAAACACAATTAAATACTTTTATATATATATATATATATATTTAACAAGTCTTATTCATGGAATTATTCTAATCGCTATTATTTATTTATTTATTTATTTATTATTATTATTACTATTTTGAGAAGATATTCCAATCGTTATTAGTAGATAGCAATTATAAAATCTTAATAAATCTTATGTGCAAAGTTGCATTATTTTTAAGCGACAAGTACTCTTTGGTGGTGGAGCAACGAAAATGAAACTGCCTTTTTTGTCTCAACTTTTTTGGTCTTCGTTTTTTGAATTTACCCCACAATGACACTATATATATATTTTGCACATTTTTTAAATGGATAGAATTCTCTTACTATGCTCCATGAATAACACCTATTCTTAAAGTTGAAGATTCCATCTTTTTAAACTTAAAAAAAAAAATATATATATATATATATATATATATATAATAAAAGATAGTAAAAAAAAACAATAAAATCTCTTATCTTTCTTTCTTTTCTTTATCTTTTTAATAAAAAATAAATATGTACTTTTAAAAATGTCACAAATTGTTTATTTTTTTAAAGATAGCATAACTGCAACATTTTTTAGTGTATTTTGCACTGCATTTGAGTTTTAGTTGATTTAGGAAAATAAAATTCAACTTTATAACTATTTCGTCGTTTCTATGGGAGAAATTACAACAATAACCATAAAGATGTTTTTTTAGTACAAGTGAGGGGATTCGAACTTACAACCTCTCGATTGGACATATATATTAATTATCGTTGAACTATGTTCGTTTTGACCTATTAAAGATGTTTTGAATGCATTTGAGTATTTAATTTGAGAAATTTCCCCTAAACTACTTATGACATCATTATTAGTTAAGAATTTGTCATTATAAGTCCAATAGTGATAGTTCAAAAGAAAAAAAGTGGTAAAATTACTCCCAAAACTTAAATTTCTTCGGAATTAAACCCTCACAATTCTTATTTTAATGATTATGTACCCTCCAAAATTTTGAATTTTAAATAGAATTAAATTAATCTATAAGGCATGGAAAGATTATTTAACTTTGATAATCAAAATATTATTAACCATGAAAATATTATTTTAAATTCAATAACTATACATCGTTAATTTAGTGATGAATTAAAGCTCTATCAATGTAACAACAAAAACATTAGTCAATCCGAAGCTCAAATGGGTAAGGAACATATTTCGATTGTAAGGGTCGATGATTGGATTCCCACTCTCAGAATTATTGAACTAAACAAAGTGAAACTAAAAAATAACTTTAAGTGTGTTGTTTAGAGTATTGAGACGTTATGAGAAGTCAGAAACATTGTTTGTCATAGTTATATCTAAAATCATTTTCAACCACTAGGATGAATAGAATTAGGTTTGAGAAATTTTTTTGAGATGACGACGAGATAATTACGTTGGTATATGATCCAAAATGTGACATAACACTCTAACTAAATATTGATTTTGGGCTATAGACAATGTGAAGGTATACGTATTTTTATAGAGACAAAAAATCCGTTGGTTACATTTTTTAAACATCATCTCAAGTCAAATTTGAAGTAGTCGTATCATCTCTTTTTATATGACACATTATTTCATATTTTAAATCTCAGTTACTTGGGTTTTGCAAAATCATGGATTTTTGACAAGCAGCACAATTTTTGTTTATTTTTATACAGGATTACAGAGAGTGAGGGATTTCAACCTCCCATTATAAGGGGGCAATGTCTTAATTGGTTAGCTGAACTCATGTCTGTAACAAGTACAATATCTTTGAACTAATTATAATACAAGTGATTAATTAATAAAACTACACATGATAACCACTATGAAGCTTAAATTTGAATTCAAGGTAAAAAAATCCACGAAGAAATTATACACCATCGGATGTATGGACGAAGGTTGCAAATGAGGTTTGCATGCAAAGATCATCTGTGGTGGTGACTCATTCATCATTTCGAAGTTTACCGTTGTCCACAACTGCAGACGTGAGGTACTGAACCATGACCATGACAAGCTGGGAGTTGGGTGGTCGGTAAGTTATTGAATTCCAATTTAGAAGATGTAAGCCGTCAATACAGGCCGAAGGACATTATTAGCAACATGCGAAAGACTTATGGGGTTAACATTAGATATGAAAAGGCATGGCGGGCAAAAGAAGTGGCATTGAATCTACTTATGGGATCACGAAAAGAGTACTATACTCTACTACGCAAGTATGGAGAAGCCTTGAAGGCTGTCAATGTAGGAACTATTTTTGAAATGGAGCTGGAGGATGATAAGTATTTCAAGTATGCCTTCATGGCCCTAGGTTGCTGTATTAGAGTGTTCTCCAGTTGTATCCGCCCAGTTTTAGTGATAGATGGTGCACATCTGAAGAGTAAATATAGAGGTGTTATCCTTATTGCTTCTTCTGTTGATGGTAACAACCAAATATATCCTCTCGCGTTCGGAATTATAGATCAGGAGAGTGATCAATCATGGACTTGGTTTCTACAAATGGTGAAACATTGCATTGGAGAGGTTGATGGGTTATTATTTGTATCTGACCGGAATGTGACCATTACAAAATCCATTAGGGTGGTTTTTCCAAACGCATCCCACAGAATCTGCATGCAACACTTGTCCACAAACTTGAAGGACAAGTTCAAGAATGATGCTATTCAAGAAAATTTCATCCTAGGAGCAAAGGCATTCCGGAAGTCAGAGTTTAGGTACTATTTCTCCCAACTTGCAGGATTTCCAGAGGTCCAAAGGTACTTGGAAGGAATCGGTTTTGATAAATGGACACGCACATTTCAACTGGGATTGAGGTACGACCAAATGACATCCAACGTTGCGGAGTCTATGAATGCAGTCCTTGTACACGCATGTGCATTGCCAGTAACAGCACTTCTTGAACATGTTCGAGCGCTGTTGCAGCGGTGGTTTTACGAGAGGCGAACATATGCATCTAGTCGCGAAACTACCTTATTGACTATCGTGAGACAAGGATGCATACTGCAGAGAACCTGGCTCGAACACACTCCATCACATCCATTGACCATCACGAGTTGGAGGTGAGCGATAGACTGAAAAGGGTGCGTGTGAATTTAAATACAAGGACCTGTAGATGTAAACAGTTTGACTACTTCCAGTTCCCTTGCTCCCATGCTATTGCAACGGCAACCCTTCGGAACGTGAACATGTATACACTATGCTCACCTGCATATAGTCTACAAACTCTGATTACCACATATGCCGAACCTATGTACCCCCCGGCGATGTAGACGAATAGATTTTACCTGAGGACTTTGTGGAGTTCAAAGTGTAGCCACCCAAACTTGTAAAACGTGTTGGCCGACGCCAAACTGTACGAATACCGTCCGCTGGGGAGACTCGCCAAGTCCACAAATGTGGTCGATGTGGCAACATGGGACACAATAGAAAAACGTGCCGCCAGCCACTTAGAACTACTGAATCAGACGTTGAGTTTATTCTCAAATTTTCAATACAAGTAAAATTGCTTATTCTCAAACGAGTCTTGTTGATTCTAAATTAGCAAGTGTCCATCACACACTTCCAACAAAGTGGTATTAGAGCTTGAGTTGGAAAAGAGTTGTTTTTTTGCAAATGGCAAACAACAATTTGGTTCCATTCCAAGTGCCTCGTCTTACCAAAGAAAATTACAGCAGTTGGTGTATTCGTATGAAGGCTTTACTTGGTTCACAAAATGCATAGGAGGTTGTTGATAGAAGCTATGAAGAACCAGTAGAGGATGTGGTTTTGAATCAAGCTCAATGAGAGACTTTGCAAAATACCAAAAAGAAAGACTAAAAGGCTCTCACCATTATTCATCAAGCCATTGATGATACAATTTTTTAGAAGATTTCTGGAGCAACCACCGCAATGCAAGCATGACAAATTTTGGAGAATACTTATAAAGGAGTTGATCAGGTCAAGAAGGTCCGACTTCAAAAATTGAGAGGTGATTATGAAGCATTACATATGAAGGAGTCTGAATCAATTTTATATTACACTTCAAGGTTGCTAGCCGTGGTATATGAAATGAAGAGGTATGGTGAGACAATAAATGATGAGCAAGTAGTTGAAAAGATACTTCGCTCATTGGATGAAAAATTTAATTTCATCATTGTAGCAATTGAAGAATCAAAGGATTTGAGTACAGTGTCCATTGATCAACTTATGGGTACTTTGCAAGCCCATGAAGAGAAGCTTTTCAAGAAGAGCAAACAGACAACTGAACAAATATTTCAATCAAAGTTGCAGTTGAAAGATAAAGAAGATAGCTAAGAAAGAGGTTATCGAGGTCATGGTCGTGGTAAAAGTCGTGGATGTGGTGACTTCAGAGGTCGTGGTCGAGGAAACTTTGGTCAAAGAAACTTTGATGGGAGTAATTTCAACTCCAGTTCGTCAAGAGGTCGTGATAGACAAAATTATTCGAGGTCATATGGAGGAAAGTCAAATGATGACAGAAGATATGACAAAAGCCGAGTTGAATGTTATAATTGTCATAAATTTGGTCATTATTCATGGGAGTGCAGAAATAAAGTAGAAGAAAATGTCAATTACCATAAAGAAGATGTTAAAAGCAGTGAGCCATCATTGCTTTTAGCATGCAGAGATGAAGAAACATGTGAGAACAGTTCGTGGTATCTTGATAGTGGTGCAAGCAACCACATGTGCGGAAGTAAATCCATGTTTTTGGAATTGGATGAATCTGTTGGTGGCAATATCATATTTGGTGATGCTACAAAAATTCCTGTAAAGGGAAAATGTAAGATTTTGATCAATTCGAAGAATGGGAAGCATGAGTTTATCTCTAATGTCTATTATGTGCCAAATATGAAGAACAATATTTTGAATTTGGGACAACTCTTAGAGAAAGACTACAATATTTTAATGAAAGATTATAGTATTTCAATATGGGATCATTATGACAATATGATTGCTAAAGTCCAAATGACGAAGCATAGAATGTTTCCATTAAACATTCAAACTGATGTTGCAAAATGTTTGAAGTCGTGTTTGAAAGATTCATCCTGGATATGGCACTTAAGACTTGGGCATTTGAACTTTGATGGCTTGAGATTATTAGCCAGGAAGGGCATGGTGAAAGGATTGCCATATGTCAAGCATCCAGATCAACTTTGTGAAGGATGTCTACTTGGCAAACAATCAAGAAAGAGTTTTCCACAACAATCTTCTTCGAGAGCAAAGAGACCGTTAGAGCTTGTTGACACTGATCTTTGTGGACCTATCAAGCCAAGTTCTTTCGGTAAGAATAATTATTTCTTATTATTCATTGATGATTTCAGTCGAAAAACTTGGGTTTATTTTGTCAAGAAGAAATCTGAAGTATTTGGCATGTTCAAGAGATTCAAAGCTCTTGTTGAAAAAGAAAGTGGTCTTTATATAAAAGCCTTGAGATCTGATAGGAGAGGAGAATTAACTTAGAATGAATTCAAAGATTTTTGTGCAGAAAATGGAATTCGTCGGCCTATGACAGTTCCGTGGACTCCACAGCAAAATGGTATTGTCGAGAGGAAGAATAAAGCGAGATTAGTTGCGAAAGGCTACTCTCAGAGAAAAGGAGTTGATTACGATGAAGTATTTGCTCCTGTTGCTCGCTTGGAGACCATAAGATTGATGATTGCACTTGTGGCTCAAAATAGATGGAAGATTTTTCAGATGGATGTCAAATCGGTATTTCTGAATAGATATCTTAGAAGAAGAAGTATATTTAGAACAACCTCTTGGTTATGTGGTGAAAGAACAAGAGGATAAAGTTCTAAAGTTGAAGAAGACATTGTATGGGTTGAAACAGGCTCCAAGGATGTGGAATAGCAGAATTGACAAATATTTCCATGACAATGGGTATTTAAGATGCCCACATGAACATTTTCTTTATACAAAGATTAACGATCATGGAGATATTTTGTTGGTTTGTCTATATGTTGATGACTTGATTTTTACAAGAAATTGTGCAAACATGTTTGACGAATTTAAGAAGGCAATGATCCAAGAATTTGAGATGACAGACATTGGCCTTATGTCATATTATCTTGGCATTGAGGTGAATCAATCGGCGGAAGGAATTTTTATCTCTCAAGAACGATACAGTAGAGAAATTCTTAAGAAGTTCAAGATGTCATTCGAAACCAGTTGCTACTCCGATCGAAACTGGAACGAAATTGTCAAAATATGAAGATGGAGATGTTGTTGATCTTTCATATTTTAAAAGCTTAATTGGGAGCTTGAGATATCTGACATGCACAAGGCCTGATATTCTTTTCAGTGTTGGATTGGTGAGTCGGTTTATGGAATCTCCTACTACTACTCATTTGAAAGTAGCAAAGAGAATCCTTCGTTATCTAAAAGGTACGCTTCGATTATGAATCTCCTACTACTACTCATAGTGATTGGGCTGGAGATCTCAATGATCGAAAAAGCACAAGTGGATTTGTGTTCTTTATTCGCAATACTGCTTTTACATGGAGTTCTAAAAAGCAGGCTATTATGACACTATCTACTTGTAAGGCAGAATATGTCGTTGCATCATCATGTGTGTGTCATGCAGTTTGGTTGAGAAATTTGTTGAAGGCAATTGGAATTGTGCAAGAAGATGCAACCATGGTCCATGTGGACAATAGGTCAGCAATTGCTCTAGCAAAGAATCCAGTGTTCCATGATCGAAGTAAGCACATTGATACGAGATTTCACTTCATCAGAGAATGCATTTCAAGAAAGGAGATTCAATTTGATTATATGAAGACTGAAGATCAAATTGCAGATATCTTCACAAAGCCACTCAAAGTTGATGTTTTTAACAATTTGAGGAATTTACTTGGAGTTACGAGGAAGACATGTTTAACGGGGGATGTTGAAAATTAAACATGTATTATTCTAGATACATTATGCATATACATTCCAAGGTACATGATACATGTACATGAACTAGTACATTCATGTATTTAGATAAGTTAATTGTGTGTTCATGTATGTATAGATTCATAGGATAAAGTTTATGGATCTAGATCTTTCCATGGAGTCCTATAAATAGGATGGTCATTTTCTGTATTTCAAGCAAGTGTGTGGAGAAGAAAAACAAGAGAGTTTGAGAGAGTTTGTGAACCAAGTGTGTATTTTGTGAGAAATTTTTCAATACAAGTAAAGTTGTTTATTCTCAAACGAGTCTTGTTGATTCTAAATTAGCAAGTGTCCGTCACACGCTTCCAACAGTAGTGGTGCACAAAAGTGAGTGTGGCGACTAGAGTGTGTTGGCGCACAAAATCAAAGACAGTTCTTTGGTAGAGCAGTACAGAGTTCGAGATCCCAGGTTGTAGTGCATCGTTGACAACTAAATCTCGTGACTACTGTGAGGTTTTTCATTCTTGTATTTCCTAGGTGTATACACCGTATTTGGTCCGGCTCACTTTCGTTTTTTTTTTAACTTTTTTACTAATTTAATTATTATTATTTTTTTATATTTTTTTTATGTTTATTGATTTAGTTAAAATAACATAATTTAGTTTATTATAAAATTTAATGTAAAGTTTTAATTGAATCAAATTAAGTTTTAAAATTAGATTTTATTTGAAAATAATTGGTTTTTTTTAAATTGATTTTAAGATAAAAAAAAACAGTTCTCCCCTTTGATTTTTTCCTTCATACGTGTATCCTCTCCCCTTCTTCTCCTCCCTCTTTTTCTCTCTTCTCTTCCCCTTTTTCTTTTTTATGGTTAGTTTTAGGTGTATTTAAGGATGGCTGCAGTGGGGAGGAAAGACGGACAGAACCCATACAGAGAAGAATTCACTTCCTTCTTTCTCTCTACCATCACCTTCTCTTCTTCTTCACCCAGGCCGGCAACCCCGACGATACACAAACTACACACGTCCCCCGATGATCACAAGTTCAGACCAACCTGCACCACAGTAGTCCAGCGCAAAGTTCTACAACCGACGCACGGATCACCGATCGCCTGAATCCGACCTCGAGTGCTCCTTCACGGTTTCAGACCCGCGGGCACACCCAGAATTTCCTCACTGCAGTACGTGGTATGGAAAATGGTTGTTTTAGAAATGATTTGATTTTTTTTTATTTGTTTTAAATAAGCTTGTTTTAAATTTGATATATATATTTTAAAATAAATTTGTTTAAATATGATTTGGTATATTTTAAAATAGATTTGTTTAAATATGATATAAATTTGTTTTAAATATGATTTGATTATTGTTAAAATAAGTTTGTTTTAAATGTTTTTTTTTTTGTTTTAAGGAAGTTTGTTAGAGGAATTTCAAATCTAAAATAAAATAATTTTTTTTATTTTATTATTATTATTATTATTATTTCTCGTTTTAGTTTTATTTTTTTTTAACATTTTTTTTTAAATAAAGATTTGTATGATAAGAATTAATATTAAGTTGTATCATATGGTGTTGGCATAGTGGTAGGTTACTTAGGAGTAATTCACATGTCTTAAGTTTGAGTCTTTGCTTGCCTAAATTAATATTTTTTTTATCATTATTTTACCAAACAACTATTTTAGATAAAATGTTTTTTTAATTTAAAACAAAACTTTCGTTTTTATAAGATTTCAAATCTTAAAACATTTATATAAAATATTAAGTAATATCTTAGGATGTTGGCACATTGGTAAGAAATTTGTATATGGACTCTCAAAATCCCAATGACAGAAATTGGATCTTTCTAATATTCTCGAGGTGATAATTTGTTTTTCTAATGGTCTTTGCGCCACTCATGCTTATCATAAAATATGAACCAATAAATTTGGGACATTTAAAAATCAAACAGAAAAATATTTTTATTTTTGGACTAAAGTATAATAGGATAATTGTTGACAAAATATGGTACCGTTTTCGAACGGGTGTCGTAGGGTGCTAACACCTTCCTTACACTCAGTCGACTCTCGAACCAAAATCTGTTTTTCGTAGACCAAGTTTTTAAAATAGGTGACCAATCACCCTCGTATATGATTGGTGGCGACTCCAAACCCGAATTTCAAAAGAGACCCGTCAGGGGATGACGTCGGCCGCTCTGCGTCGCGACTAACAAGAAGAACGTTGTCCTAAGACGATTGAACCTGATTTTAGACGAAATACGCGAGTGAAGAAGAACAAAATAGAATTCAAACTAGCGGTGCAAGGGTTTAGATACGTAATGACTAAATAACTCTAGTTCGTAAAAGGGGGAAAGTTTCAAATGATGTGGACCCATGTGCAACTTTGGAAAAATCAAATTGAAATCCTTGATAGCTCCGAAGTTGGGGACTATTGATTAAGATAAAATCTCTCCAAAGGCACGTCATCATTAGCTCACCTAATGGAACGACACGTGCAAGATTATACACACCCGACGAGTTCAGATAATGCTGAACTGCGCACCGAAAATGCGAGATTCGTTCCTCAACAGTTGAATTATTAACTGCACTACCGAATTCCTTCCTCAAAGCGTACAGTTTACCTCAAATTCGAGGATAACTGTATTTAAATTTGAATATCTTCACACCAACGGTTATCCAAGATTCCTATAAATAAGCGTAAGTGAATGGGTAAAGGTACCAGATTTGGGTGATTATAGAGCGTTAGACTTTTTTTTTTCCTCTCAAGCCGACATTGACAAAATTTCAGAGTGCTTACTCTTTTTTGTAGGTTCTTGTCTTAGAGTGTTCTCGAAAATATGAATAAGATATGAATCTTATTGATTTGCCAGAAAATAAATTAATATAAAATGAGAAAAATCAAGGTGCATGCAAGTGCAAAAGCTGACCTCAACATTTACGAATATTAAATAAAGAAAAAAAAAGTTAGAGAAGGTCAATTTGTTCATCTGTTTGTTCAAAAATTAAATTGAGAATAAGAAATGAAGATAACTATGTTTGTGACATTTTCTTTCTTTTATTATATCTCCTGCAAACTAAATAAATCCGTATAATATTTTGATCAAAAGTACTTTCAAATTGAAAAAAAGTGCACTACACGAATCCACACGGTTTTTTTTTTTTTGTATGCTTTATCCCATTAGATTACACAAGGCCAAGCGTACAATATACATTTGCTTTAATAAAATGTATTTAACTATGAGTTTGTTTTAATTATTATCCCAAAAATTAAATGATATCTCATATTAGTAAACGTAATATAATTTTGGGTAAAGAAGAATTAAAATATTTAATTTCGTCCATCCTTGTGATTTTGAGTAGATTTATCCAACAACTCTATTTGGATAACAATTTTGATAAATTGTATATGTACACCTATAGGTAAAATAAGTAGTTTAATTAGGGTCCATAAATTTTCAATTAGTGGACAGATACTAGTCCGTATAAATTTTCAATTAGTGGACAGATACTAGTCCGTGATATCCTAGGGAATTATGGAAAAATCCTATAATCAATCTACTTATGTTTTCAATACACTATGCTTCATTAACCTCATAAATTTCATCTTATAAATCTAAATAATTATCCGAAATAACCGTATTGATTTTAACCTATTTCCATGTTAATATCCTATAAAATAAAATTTATAAAGTTTGTTTTCTAACATGTTAATTAGAAGAGCATCAATAAAATTTTACACCCACATTTGAATGATACTGTTTTTGTCATATTTTTATTTAAACTATGTTAGATTTGCAACTATCTAATTCGTTACCCTGCGACTGAACCTAAAAATTTAATTAGCTATGTATATGCAGTATTAATATCACTCTGGGAAATAAATGATATTACAAGGGTTTAAGCTCGAACTATTTGTGCAAATCCAGGAGTGTAAAGAACCGACACGACCTGAAAACAAACTAAATCGAAAAGTTGCAGTAGAGGGTACTTCTTCATTTTGATCAACATTGGCTGGGGAAAATTTCAAAAGTTTGCTTTCACCTAGATTTTCTAAGACTCCTTCACTTGTCGAAGTCATTGGGGAATCTCCTGCAACATCAAAAGGCAAATTAATAAATAGAGAATTGCTAATATTAGGTAAAGCACTGAATTTTTACTGAGCAGATTTATCACTTTCAAGTTCTATATTAGATATCCAATAAATGAATTAAATTTATTCAATCCATCAACTTAAGTTTTTCGGTTGAGTGGTAGTTTATTCAGATAGTATCAGAGTCGAAAACGCTCAAACGAGCAACTAGTCCAAAAATGGGATCCGGGACAAGATCGATGAGCCAAAAAAACCACGATCTCACATTGAAAAGAAAAGGGATCTTACAATAGTCTATAATAAACATGAGCTACTTTTGTCATTGTCAATTGATTTTTAAATGAAATCTCATGCATATTAATATATTAATATTCATGGAAAAGAACCCATTACAATACAAAAGAAACTCAGTCTAATAATAGATCAAATAGTTATCAAAGGCCTTAAATTAAACTACAACTATAGCATCCATAAATAGAAAAATTGATTCTGAGAGAAAAGGGGAAAGGAGACACCGTGTTTTAATCTCTATTATTCGTGCAAGTTTTTTTAATTTAATCTTTATTATATTAATATTTTTCAATTTAGTCCTTCAATGTTAGAATTGACTCCTGATAAACTTATATAACTAAATTGGTGAAAATTTAAATGAATAAAAATGTCGTCTAATACACACAAAGTTTCTAACTTCTTCAAATTTATAAGAAATTTGTTGAATATTATTACTTGCACACAACATTGAGTTTACCTACACAACAAATAAAGGAGAGTAGAAATACAAACATATATGTACTAGCTTGTAGCATATGTGGTGATCACAAAAGTGATTTTAATCATATTCAGAATCACTTTCAAACATATCTTATTGTTTAACAATTATGCCCTAAGCTAGGTACATAGTACGAGATAGACGTGGCTCGACAGATAGGTACAATGGCTTGGGAAGGGAGAGTTCATTAGACTCAGAGAAGTCTATCTTTGTCATTCCTTGTGGTAAGCTCCATGAAAATGCTTGTAGCATTCGAGCAAATAGCATCATAGTAATAGTAGTGCCCAGTGAGCTACCTATGCAGCCTCTCCTCCCTCGAGTGAATGTAATGAATCTTAGATACGGTTCTGACAATCCCAATTCAACTGTCTTATCCTTTAGATGACGTTCGGGATCAAATCGCATTGGATCCTCCCAAATCCTCGGGTTTCGACCGAGCCCCGACCGACTTAGTAAGACTTCACTACCTTTTGGAATTAAGTAACCAGCTACAACAATGTCAGAGTTTGAGACATGAGGAACATTGAATGGTGAAAAGGGATGAAGTCGAAATGATTCTCTTGCACATGATGTGAGATACTTGAGTTTGGGGATATCAGATTCCTCAACAAGCCTCTCTCTTCCGATTTCTCTGTCCAATTCTTCGACTGCTTTCTTGAGAATCTTTGGCTGATTCATCAATTCTGCCATTGCCCATTCCACTGCATTTGAAGGATTATCTATTGTCGCAATTTGTAGCTCCTGCCATTATGATGGAAATTAAAGGGTTCACATCCTTATTAACAATATAAGTAATGTAACTTGTTCGAGCAATAGGTATAGTATCTACCAATAATTGTATATATGCATGCATGAATATTATATATTACCTACTATTGTTCTGACACGCGGACCCTTTCAAAAGTTTATAATAGATGTAGACTATTCGTCTCACTGTCAATTGATTTTGAGATGGAATAATGTACGAATATTGATATGATATCAGAGTCGGTTTATAATAGATATGGACTAGTCATCTCATTGTCAATTGATTTTGAGATGGAACCATGTACGAATATTGATATGATATCAGAGTCCAAAAAATTCGAAATAACATCTAATAGATATGGAATCCATGAGATGAAAATGACAAAATAATGTAGTATTTGAATAGTTACCATGATTTGAGTCTTGATCTCTTCGATGGACAACAACGATTTTCCGTTCTCGTCTTGAAGTGAGATGAGGATATCAAGAATGTCCACAACCTCTTTGTTGTTCCCATCTTTCCATCGTTTCACTCTCGCATTAATAATGTGTTCGTCATACTTTCTAATGACTTTCAAAGCATTTTTCACAATCTTCTGGTGTCCGTCCAAATCCAAGGTCCTTAGACAAGGCATATAATCTGATATCGAAAATGCATAAACATGGTTGAGTATTGTAAACAAAGCTTGAGTATGCTCTTCTTCTTCAAAAGTTGGCCCCCCATCTTCCCTTCCTCCACCGTAATACCTTGTATTGAATATCATCTGTCTAATAATGTTGCCACAAAAATGCTGCGTTATGCTCCTCACGTTCACAATGTTATTGTGAGTGGCAGTGAGGGTGAAAATGTAACGCACAAGAGTGTCAGCTTCGTGGATTATGTGGGCAGACATTGTACGAAGAGTGGAGGAATTGAGTATTTTGGAAACAAGTATTTTCTTCATCTTCTTCCATTGGTCTTCCGAGGGTGTGAAAATAGTGCCACGAAATCCACACGTCAAGATATTGTTGATCATAGGGACAGGGCGTGATGAAAAGGCAGCGTCGTGAGTTTTCAAGAATTCGAGGGCAAGTTCTGGAGAAGTCACTGGAATTATATTGGTACTTCCGAGACGGATGCAAGCAATTTCAGTGTCGAATTGTTTCATGATTGCATGCACCCATTTGTGTGGCTGTGTTGTGTGACTGCTCCACATTGCAATGGCTGGAAGGCAGCCAAGAAGAGGCCATGGCTTTGGGCCTGGTGGGAGTGGGACTGGCTCAGGCACAGCTGCTGCTGCTGAATGCTTCCTAATTTTCATCCTCAACATCACAGCAACAATGGAAGCCATGAAAACAAACAAAGTGCTCAAGGTTTTGGTTATGGAAATTGAAGATTTTTGATCAGCCAATTGACTCATAATGGATAAGAAAGCTTCCATGACTCTCCTCTCTCTCTTTTTCTCTCTCTCTCTTTATGAGTGTTTGATGAATGGATTCAAGATACAGGAAAGTGTGTGTATATATACTACTGGCACTTGAAAATGGACAAAACAATGTGGTCCATCTCCAAGCTAAGGCTAAAACTTAGTAAGGTTCTTTATTTTATTTTCCTTCTTATTCCTTCTTATGTTGAACAGAATATAATAAAATTATAAAAAAATGTCTTAACCAGAATTATTATTAACCATAGCGTTCTTCATTCACTTTCTATGTTTTTGGTCATTTAAAGTATGAACTTTCATATATTTCAACTCTTCATAGAACTTCAAGTTTATAATTCATAAACCTAATATAATATATGATTTATTCAAGCGTAGTACCTAAATACAATATTTACTTAAACTTAGAACTAAAAAAAATTGGAGCAATCAAAAGCTAAAGGACGGAGTAAAGCATGGGGATTAAAATTGATTCTACCCATCTAAAGATTAAAATATAAAATGGATAAAATGTAATGATCAAAACTACATTTTTAACAGAAAGAAATATGAATAAAGTTGAATGTAGTGATCATTTCGTTTATCATCCTCTTTTGACATAAAGATAAGTAAATAGATAAAACTATATTAGAGAGATATATCTGAAAAAATCATGTGTGCAAATTTGCATTATTTTTGAGCCGGTGGTTGAGCAATGAAATTGAAAATGAAAGCGCCTTTTTCTCTCAACTTTTTTGTCTACGTTTTTTAAGGGTATGACCCCATAATGACTTGGATACATTGTATTTGACGTTATATATATATATATTTTGCACATTTTTCCAATGGATAAATGAATAATTACCTACTGATTGGCAATTACCATTCTTTATAATGGTTGATTGAATCTTTCCCTTCATATTTTTATAACTTGTGCAAAAACAAAGTCTGAGCTTTCTTTCTTTTTATCAAACCAACAATCGATGGTTAAATCTCCACTCCTAACATTATTCAACCAAAAACAACTTTGAGTGTCACTTAGGAATGCAGAGAAGAGATAGTGTGAGGAGCTAAAACGACCATTGTGTATATCATCGTTATATCTAAAATGCTTTTTTCGACAACTGGAATGAATAGAATTAGTTTCACCAAATCAAAAAGCTCTTATATGGGTTTGAGAAATTATTTGATATGAGACATCAATTATGTTGAACATTAATATATAGTATTCCCCTAATTTGATATAACACGCTAACTAAATATTGATTTTCAGCTAGAGACATGTGAAGGTATACCCCTAATTTAACAAAAATAAAAAATTCGTTTGCCACATTTTTTTATATGGGAAGTCTAATTTATAGCAGTGATATGACCTACTTCTCTCAAACTTCTCTCATTGCTAGTTTGAGATGGAACCCATAAATATTGATATGGTATCAGAGCCTAAAAGTTCAAACGAGCAACTAAATGCAAGGTTTTTTTTAGCTACCAAGGAAAAGTATATTATTACCTGCAAAATAATTTGATTACAAAACTAGGAAAATAAAATGTATGTTCACTAATGGGTCGAATAAATTATTTCATAAAAATATGAAATTTCAACCAAAACTAATAGGATGATTATTGGCAAGGAGTAAAATCTATTTAAACCTCTCATGCTTCTAACCTCCGCTCTTTTTAGTACAACATGTATGGTGGATTTAGGATTTCTGTTCCGGAGCTTCATTTAAAATTGAGAGAAATTTAAATTGAGTAAAAATAAATTACAAGAAATTCCAAGAATCAGAAAAATTTTATATTATAGTTAAATTATTTCTGAACTTAATTTTAAAAGTTATCCCCAACCCTACCCTGTTGGCTTTGAAAAAAAAAAGTCTTAAAAATAGGATGTCAGAAAATCTTTTTTTTTTTTGGACAATTTTACCCAGCTCTTGAATTGATAATTTTAATAATATCATTAACATGTAATCTTTTGAACAAGTTAATGAATTAATGAATTATATAATTTATCTTTTATCTTCTCTACGTCAAAACGCATGATAATAAATTATTTCTGAACTTATTTCTTCTTTATATAATTTTAAAATACTATAGACCTGTAGTAGATAATGATAATTTTTACTTAATTCATTTTCTTTTTTATTAAAATGAATAATATTAAATTAAAAATGTTCTTGAAATCTTAATTAAAACTTTAAAATGAAAAAATTATTCTTGGTATTTTTTCATAAATTTTATTCCGCTGGTTAAGATGTTACTAAAATTTTTTATAAATAAAAGTTAAAAAATTTTAATCTCGTTTACCATATTTGTAATGTTATATTTTAAAAATATATATCCAGCGACTAAGGTGGTAATAGTTTTTTTATTTTTTTTTACCAAACCGAACATAGGTCAAGTGATTAAGGCACTTATCTCTGACCAAGAGAATATTGTATCAGAATTTCATAAAGTCACTCTCTCCAACCTTTTCTATCGAGACTTAGAAGTTGGACGAGAGAAAGTCAATATGATATTTGCGTTGGTTTTTCCAACGAAACGAAACGAAACACTTTTTTTGTTTTTATCATTTGGAAGGCTTAGTCCCACACTCTAACTTCAATGATGGGAACAACCTCCGCACTCCAATGAACAACAGTTCTCCGCCTTACTTTACTATATTTAGAATAGTGATCGATCCCTCGGGAGTTATATTCGTAACGACATCTTATGTTCACGGGGTGATATTCTATCTTTTCTAAAAGTTGAGTCGTCTGTGTTTGTTAAATTATTAGATCGTATTAATATGATGGTGCTTGTACGTTTTGTTTTTCTGATACATGTTCTAGTTATTTGAGTATAGAATTATTTTATGCACATTTTTTCATGGATGTATATCCCTTTGGTTTTCACCATCTATTTTTGCCGGAACTCTTCCCGAGTTTCCCTCTTAGGGGATGGGGAAAGCTTATCCCTCACTCACATTTGCCTAATCGCCTTTTTTTTTTTTTAACATTTTACGTTCTGGCACACAGAAATTTTGTACTGTGTGGTACTTTGGTACTTTATCGATTGCACTCTGATGCTTAAATTAGTAGTTAAGATGAGAGCAAATGGATATGGAACGAGGTAGAGTAACAGCAAGAATCTCAATAATAATCTTCTGGGGTGTGTGTCATATTTGCATAATGGTTCGCATATCGATGTTATGTACATCTTTTAGGGTTCTCCCATCGTTTATATATGGAGAGAATGAGAGAAAGAAGGCAACATGGAGGTATCAGAACTGCACCCACTTCCGCATCATTTTCCTACCATTTTACAATGGTGTGGTGGCGCTAGGGTAACTAGTCACCGACACCGTGCTAGACACTCCATTGGATGAGTTTGTGGGTACTTCTAAATGCATTTTTGCGTCAGTGCGATGCGCTCTAGTTTCCCTTTCTAGTGCACTCGACATGGTTCGGTGTGCTTAACATACTCCTTTTGCAGGTTAGTATAGTTCCACGCATCGACATCAGGGGGTTCCACGTGGCGCTCCAAACTTATCCTTCAATATAGACTTTAATTTGGTCTATCAACACGGTACGGTGTGCTCAGTATGCCCCCTCTGAAAGTAATTTCTATTGTGTTCTATAGGTTTTGAAGCCAACACTTTGGTTCTTGGGTTTAATCTTAATTTCTATTTGATTGAAACTTTTAGCTTGACGGTTGACTATTAAAAGATCTAATTATTATCATTAAAATATGAAACTATTAATAAAGTCTCAATTTTGTGGATCTAAAAATTAATTTCATGATTTGTAATGGTGAATTAAAATTTAAATACAATTAAGAGCATGTAATATAAAAGAACTCTTTTATGAATGGTACCATTTCTTAAAAAAAAAAGTAATATAAAAGAACCCACTTCTTAAATTCACTGCAATACTTGACCGACTTCTTCGATGAATCTTTTCGAACACAAAGTGCCTTTGTTTTATATACCACCACTTGACTCCCTTCCATGGTGGATGCACATTCTCCCTACCAATAAAATGCACTTTTCAACTACATATAAATCTCTCAGCTAAGATATCACACTAACATTACTAAAATGATTTAAAAAATACAATTAACTTGTTACATATACATCTTCTTTGCTTCCCTGTCCAAACAATCATCTCCTTGAATCAAGTACCACTTGTATCTTTCTCCAATAATAGTAATTCATTCATCTACTCTATACTACGAGAGCCTAATATGTAACTCTCGATTGAAAATGAGAGTCTGCCTTTATTCAGCAGGTCCAAAATAGAGTAGCTGCTACATGGAATCACATTGTGGGAACCTCTTCCTATCGAGAGATGCCAAATTGATAAGACTAACTTTTCTACCAATCTCCATGACTTGATAGATCAACATGTCTTGCTCACGTTCAATCATTTTTTTGTCATATTTGAGGTTGATTCACAAATCCACAGTGACTACAAGATTCTCCGATCATTTTTGTTTAGTCTTCGAAGATTTCTCCCGCACACATCTAGTTTTTAGATCATGACTGCGAAACATTTGTTAAGGACAACGATTCCTCTTAATATCTCCACAATGGTATGATATTATCCATTTTTTTGGCATAATGCTCATTGCTTTGCTTTTATTTTCACTTATAAAAACCTCATACCAATGGATATAATTGCCTTACCAATATATACCATTGGCACGAGGCCTTTTTGGTGAAATCAAAAGCAAAGTCATTAGGACTTATGCCCGTAGTGGAAAATATTGAACTATTGTAGAAATGTAAAGACTCCATGGTCCCCTCGCAAGTGGTTAAAGTTGTGCTCTTGATTTACTCGTGTCGGTAGAGTCCTTTAGTGCTAAACAAATAAGTGGTGAGCCTCAAAAGATGTACTCATAGTGTGATCCATGGTTGTGTCCTATGGAGAAGAGAGGAGTTAGCTTGAATAAGAGTTGAAACGGTGATGTTCAATAGTACTTTAATTTCTTCGAGGGGAGGATTTTTTAAAATGCAACAAAAGTCTCACGTTGATAGATCATTGGTATATAAGTGAGAGATGAAATCTCCGTTGTCTTTTGATTTAAAGTAAAGTTACAAGAACTTGTATCTAAAAGTGGACAATGTTACATCAGTGTGAAAATATATTAACATGAATTTATCAAATAAACCTAATATTATGAAACAATTAAATGGTATTTAATGGTGGATTTAAAATTTCCACTTCCAAAACTCACTTTAAATAGTCTGAGAGTACGTGAAAGGTTTCATTTGAACCACAAAAATTCTGAGGTCACTATCTTGGACCCATTATAATAGTGTTCAATAATATAATGAATGAACCACATTTTTGTTCAAGAATTTTGGGTACCCAGGACTATGTATGTGAGTCCATTGTCGTATTAATATCATATCGTACATGAGATATTTGGGTATCTTTTTTAGTACGACATAGGGTGGGGGATCGAACTCACAATCTCTTGGTTGAATATATATATCAATTACTGCTGAACTATGCTCACCTTGGCAGACTTGGGTACCGTTGTGTCCAATAATCAAACTTTTAATTTGATCAATCACTCTCAAAAAATTTATATTTTCTTAAATCGAGATGTTGGTGTTAGGGAAATTAATGGTCCTCAATAATTTCCCCTTCCACTGGGATATCTAAACACAACCAGAATATGTAAATAAGGAAGAAAATAGTAAACACAGGAATAAAAGAAACAACAAAATTATAATGGTTCACCATTAAAGATTACGTCTAGTCTTCCACTCAAATTTAGATAATTCACTAATAATGTTTTTTTATTACCTAAGAGTCGGTGGCCCTTTGGCCTTTTTACTCTTATACTTAGCGGGTATGCATACTGTCTCTATACCTGTACATACGCAAAGGGTCATTGCTTGATGGAGTTGTTTAAATTCCTCGAAATTAAACGCGGTCAGAATTCTTATTTTAATAATTATGTACCCTCCAAAATTTTTAATTTAAAGTAGAATAAAATTAATCTATAATACTAGGCATGAAAATATTATTTAATTTGATAATCATAAAAGTATTCTTTTAAATTCAATAACAATACGTGTTATTTATTTATTGTTATTATTTTTTAGTACAACATATAATGGAAGCATTTCGAACACACCACCTCTTGGTTAGAGGTTAAGTGTCAATTACCGTTGACCATTGCTTGCTCTTTTGCAACTATACGTTTGTGTACGAATAGTTGTCAAGTAAGCCATTATTGATTTTGTTCAATAAGTAAGTTTGAGCTTATAAACTCAAGTCTAAAGTATAATTTGTCATATTTTTTAAATGTCGTGATCTAAAGTCTAATTTATAGTAATGGTATATCATATGTTTTTATATTACACATTATTTTATATTTTAAATCAACAAATGGGGTTGGGAGATTCGAATTCATGATCTCCAACCTCTAACTAGTTAGAGACAGATACCAATTACCGCTGACTAAGTTCATGTTAACTTGAAATCTTAATTAAAACTTTAAAATGAACAAATTATTTTATTGGTATACTTTTTGGAAATTTTATTCAACTAGTTAAGATGTCTTCTACCTATATTCTAAAATATATATCTAGCGGCCAAGGTGATAATATATATATATATTTTTCCATGGTAATGACAAATGGGTTATTTAACATGAATTATCTCCTAGAACTAATATCATTCAACCATAAAACTTGAGAGTGAAAGGTTGCATTTGAACCACAAAAATTCTGAGGTCACTATTGAACCATTATCATTCAACCATAAAACTTGAGAGTGAAAGGTTGCATTTGAACCACAAAAATTCTGAGGTCTCCTAGAACTAATATCATTCAACCATAAAACTTGAGAGTGAAAGGTTGCATTTGAACCACAAAAATTCTGAGGTCACTATTGAACCATTATGGTTGAGTGTCAACAATGAAGGATCGTTTTGTGTTCTTTTTTTTTTTAGTATGGAATTTTATGCACGTTTTTTAGATGGATGGATTTCTCTGGCCAAATATAAATTAGGATAAATTATCCTATTTTGATCCCACATTTTAAACTTGGTTTCTAGGTCTGAGAAATTTCAAAGCCAACACTTTTGATTCGTGGGTTTAATCTTAATTTAAATTTGATCACTCAAGAAATTTGACAAGTGACTCTCTTAATTCATGAAGTTTGACTATATTTCCATGGGATTTTTTTAATAATATTTTATTTTAAAATTATTCCAAATATATATCACCCACCAAACTATTTCCAAGAATAATATTTGGAAAATTGAAGAGACGACTTATGCTACTTCACGCTTCCCCAGTTGCATAGCGCTTTTTCAAGAAACGACTTATGCCTATTTTTTATGTATTTAATATTCTACTGCAGTGGTTGTGCGCCCATTTTTTAATCTAAAAGTCTTGAGTTCAATATCCACCACTTTTAGGAAAAAAAAAAGTGATATAATAGAGACTTGAACCGAATATCTCTAGATTAAAAAAAAAGAGTACAACCACTGCAACAGAATTTTAAATATGTACAAATTTGTTATAGGTCGTCTTTTTAGGAGACGACATGTCATAATTTAAATAAAAAATATTAAAATACTAGTTTCGTCCCTGTACTTTTAGCTTTGGTTCATTTTAGTCCTTATACTTTTAAAATGTTCGTTTTGGTTCCTGTATTTTGAAAATGTTCATTTTGGTCCTTGTACTTTTTAAACAGTGACTATTTTGGTTATTTCATTTTATTTTAAATCTCATTTTTTCTATCACAATTTCAACACCGCATTATAATCAATATATTTCTTACAATGTAAACATGACTTTATACTAAATTGTTTTCGTTAGGTGTAAAATTTGTATTAAAATCTTGCGAAGATGGACTAAAATGATCACTTTTTAAAAGTACAGGGACCAAAATGAATATTTTCAAAGTACAGGGACTAAAATGAATCAAAGTTAAAAGTATAGGGACCAAAATGAACATTTTAAAAGTACATAGACTAAAATGAACCGAGTCTAAACATACAGGGACCAAAATAGCAAAGCGCCATGCAATTGGAATAGCGTGAAGTGACATAGGTCGTCTCAAATCTACAACTCTTGAAAATAGTTTGGTGAGTAATATATATTTGGAATAAGTTTAAAATAAGACATTATTAAAAAAAAAAATCCAATTTCTATGTAGTCCTTGAGGTGTGAAAAGTGACATTTTTTTAATAATTTGGTTTTTGAAATTAATTTTCTATGATCCTTGTGATAAGTTGATGACTTAACAAAAAAAGCAATGTGTAAATTAGCATGATAAGAAAGTTCATAGGAAATGATAGATTTTTCGTGGTGGAAATGCCATTAACTTTTTTGGGAACATCTTTGGGACTGAGAACACCAACAGTTCCAGAGATAGCGATATGATAACCTTTTTTGTCAAGTTAATTTATGGTTAATTCAGCTCATAGAAGCTAACTTACTTACACTCAACTCCTTCCTTCGTTGGATCATCTATTTTCATTATTTTTGTACTTCAAAAAAAAAAAAACTCAATTCAGGTCTCTGGAGTCGAATGATATTTGCTGAGTATTTATTTTATATGACATTGTATTTGTGTTCATTTCTGATAGTAACAAAATATAATTCTAGAAGATTAAATAAATCATTTTTCTTATGAACATAACATAATTTTCTTCTTTATCTTCATTTTTCTTATGAGCATCTAATTGATCCCAACTCTTTTCTCTTTTCTTACAAGTGCATGTTGATAATAGAGTGTTATTTTTATTAATATTCATGGTTACATCTCATGTTATGTTCATACAAAATTTCATAGATTTTGTTTTTTAAGAAGAAAAATAAAACATTGAAAAAGGGAAGAAGAAAAATGTTTTTGTTCTTGTTTTAATGAAATTAATTAGATACTATGATAATCATTTCATTTTCTATTTTTTGTTTTTGGTTTTTAATTTTTAAGAAATAGGTTTATTGGATAACAAATTCAATTTTAAATTTTTTACCTTTTAAAAATGTTTTGTTTAATCTTCTAGAATTGTCTTTTTGTTACTATCAGACATGAACACAAATGTCATATCATATAAAATAAATATCCAGCAAATGATGTTGGATTCTAGGGACCTGAATTCAATTTTTTTTTTTTCTTAAATACAAAAATAGAGAAAATAGATTATCAAACTTTACCGAAGGAAGGAGTTGATGTTTTAACTACTAAGCTGAACTCAGATTGGCTTCCATGGAATTCACTCACTGTGAGTTAACAAAAAAAAAAAAAAATTAACATATTGATGACTGACTTGGCAGAAAGATGCTAACATGGATTCTTGCCCCATGTCGATGTCTTTAGGTCTGTCGCATTCTCAGTCCCAATTAAAGATGTTCCAAAAAAGTTGATGGCTTTTCCACCGACGAAAAATCTATCATTTCTTATGACTTTCTTATCATGCTAATTTACACATTGTTTTTTTGTTAAGTCATCAACTGATCACAAGGATAACATAGAAAATCAATTTCAAAAACCAAAAATTAAAAGAAAAATGTCAAGGACTAGATAGAAATGCAGTCAGACTTCATGAATTAAGAAACTCACTTTTCAAATTGAAATCAAGATTAAACCCACCAATCAAAAGTTTCTCAGACCTAGAAACCAAGTTTAAAATGTGGGATCAAAATAGGATATTTATCGTAATTTATATTTGGCCAGAGAAATCCATCCATCTAAAAAACGTGCATAAAATTCCATACTAGAAAAAGAACAACCACATCACCACGTTAATATGACAATGGACTCAGATACAGAGTCTTTTGTACCCTAAATTCATTATTGACACTCAACCATGATGGTTCAATAGTGACCTCAGAATTTTTGTGGTTGAAATGGAACCTTTCACTGTCAGGCTGTTTAAAGTGAGTTTTGGAAATGGATACTTTAAATCCACTGTTAGATACTATTTAATTGTTTCATAATATAAATTTTAGTTGATGAACTCATGTTCATACATTTTCACATATAATATTGTTATTTTGGACACGTGATTTTACTTTTGATTTAACTCAAAAATAATGAAAATGTCGTCCTTCACTTATATATCAATGATCTACCTATGAGGCTTTTGGTCGCATTTTAAAAATCATCTCCTCAAATAAAGTACTACCTAGTCTCATCCATCTCAACTCTTATCCGAGCTAACTTCTCTTCTCCATAGCACACCACCTATTTGATGGCTCAATCATGAATCACATTATGACTACATTTTTTGAGRCTCACAACTTCTTCATTTTTCCGACACCAAAGGACTTTACCGACACGAGTAAATCAAGTGCACAACTTTGATACCACTTGTGAGAGGAAAATGTTTTTTCCGGCACCAAAGGACTCTACCGACACGAGTAAATCAAGTGCATGCACAACTTTGATAACACTTATGAGGGGAAAATGCATTGGGTTTGTAAGGGAATGCATACAAAATCCCACATTGACTGGGGAAGAGCATAATCCATGGTATAAAGATGAGAACAATTATGTCCATTGGTATGAGACGTTTTGGGTCAAACCAAAAGCAAGGTAAGTACCAATAAACTCATCTCTGTGGAGCGTCACTGGCACGACTTGTCATGTGACCTAGCTACCCCAACGCCACCACACGACTCTAAAATGGCAAGAAAATGACATAGAATGTCGGGTGAGGTCCACATACCTCCCCGCTGTCTTCTCTCTCCTTCTCTCCATATATTAATGATGCGAGAACCCTAAAAGATGTACATAACATCGATTATGCCAACCATTATGCAAATATATTAGAAGTATAATTTAAAGCATCAAAGTCTCAACAAAATCAAAAGTAAATTCAAACATATATATTTAACACAAATTTAATTATTGGACCATAAACAAAACATGCATAACACAATAAATCAATTGAAACAATAAACCAACTTTAAATAAAATACCAATATGCTAAATCCTTCAATGCAAAACAAGGGTCGATGACTCCAGCGAAAAGAAGCCCCAAACCGGGCCGATTCTACACAAAAATAGGGCATATAAGGTATATAAATCAATAAAAATAAAATAAAATACGTTGGATGAGGAGGAAGAGAAAGAGGAGTTGGGCAAAAATGAGGGGCTGGGCGACGAAAATGTCAACACGCGGCAAAGAGGGCCCGCTTCAATTTTGCGACGAAAACAATTTTCGTCGCTTTTGCAGGGACGAAAAGAACTTTTCGTCGTGTTTCCAGCGACGAAAATAATTGCGACGATAAATATGTTTTGTCACTAATTAACGTCGCTGAAGACCTTTTTTGTTGTAGTGTCTCATTGAGATTCTTGCAATTACTCTATTCACTCCATACCCATTTGCTTTCCTCTTAAATACTAACTTAAGCATCAGAGTGCAATCGACAGAATAAACTGCTGTTAAACTTTTGTGCTGTTCTAGCATGAGCTAGGAGACGAAGTCGTACCTAGTACTTGTCCAAAAATCGACATCAATAATTTTAATTTACCCAAAATTATATTTGGCAAGAGGAATGCATCCACCTAAAAAATGTGCATAAAATTCTATACTCAAATACTTTGAACGTGTATCAGAAAAACAAAACAAAAGAACAACCACCACCATACTAATACGAAAATAGGGACAGAGATACATAGTATCTGATAAATAGAAACTTTCATTATTTATTCTTGAACACTCAATAATAATTCAATGGTGACCTCAGAATTTTTGTGGTTGAAATGCAACCTTTGCACTGTCAGACTGTTTCATGTTTTAGATGTGGAATTTTAAATCCATTTAAATACCATTTAATTGTTCAATGATATTAATTCTAGTTGATAATTCATGTTAAATAACCCATTTGTCATTACCATGGGAAAACATATTATCAACTTGGCCCATAGATATATATTTTAGAATATAACATTACAAATATGGGAGGAGAGATTCAAAATTTTAACTTCAATATATAAAAAAATATTACTATCTTAACTAATTGAATAAAATTTATGAAAAACATACCAACAAAATAATTTTTTCATTTTAAAGTAGCCAACATGAACTTACTTCAGCCGTAATTGACACAGGTATCTAACTTTGAATCTCCCACCCTCTATTTGCTTATTTAAAATATTAAATAATAAATCATATTAAAAATGGATGATATTGCTACTATAGATTTTAGATAACATTTAAAAAATGTCACAAACAGATTTTCTATCTCTATAAAAAAAATAGGTATACTTTTGCATTGTCTCGGGCTCAAAATCAATATTTAATCATATTGTTATATCACAATTTGGATATGAAAGCATAACTCTTTCACATTCAACCTTCTTGTATCCTATATTATTGCTCAACATAATTATCGTCTCGTATATCTCAAAGTTGTTTTTTAGTTAAACTTCTTTTTGAGTTAAACGATGATAGAAGTGGAGATCAACCATCGACTTTTATAATGATAATACTTGTCTTATCCACTTGAGTTCATATGTTCGAATTTGTTGGTTTTACTGCTACGTTAATGGGACTTTAATTCATCAATTAATTAACAATGTATAGTTATTGAATTTAAAATAATATTTCCATGATTATCAAAGTTAAATAATCGTTCCATGCCTAATATTATAGATTAATTTAATTATATTCTAAATTTAAAATTTTGGAGGGTACATAATTGTTAAAATAAGAATTCTGAGGGCGTTTAATTTCGAGGAATTTAAACAATCCTTATAGTTGGAGAGTAATTTATGTTTTATTTATTTATTTTTTTTATCTATCACTATCGTCACTATTGGACTTATATGACATTGCTTAACTACAATAATTTCATAAGTTTATGGGAAATTTCTCAAATTAAATATTCAACTTTGAGAAATTTAATTTGGTTTCTGTATTTTTTTATTACCCTTCAGAAATTACCCTTCAGAAATGAAATTATAACTTCTTTTATAGTTTATAGATGGTTTCTGTATTTTTTTATTACCCTTCAGAAATGAAATAGTTATCAAGTTTAACTTTGTTTAAACAGAAAGGCAAAACATTTTATTTTAATTTTGATCAGTAGATGGAAATTTCGACTTTTTAAATTAAGATTGGTAATTGCCAATTAGTGTGTGTTGTTCATGGAGCATAGTAAGAGAACTATATCCATTGAAAAAATGTGCAAAATATATATAATGTCAAATATAAAGTATCCAAGTCATTGTGACTGTGAGGCAAATTTAAAAAACAAAGTCCAAAAAAGTCGAGACAACCACCAAAGTACTTGTGGCTGAAAATTAATGCAACTTTTCTCACAGAAGATTTTATAGGATTTTTATAATTTCTATCCATTAATAATCACCTGAATAATTTCATGAATAAAATTTGTGAGATATAGGTTAAAGCATGGATAAACTACCACTCAACTCAAAAGCTGAAGCGGATGGATGGGGTAAATTTAATTCATATATGAATATCTCAATACTCTTCTCATTTGTGGGTTTAGATAATTGCAGAAAGTCCAACTAGTGAATATTCGAGAAACAATAATACAAGAGTTCAAACATAGAACCTATCTAATACTATTTCAAGGATCAATAAACTACCGCGCAAAACACTATTAGAAAATTGGGTTTTCGTGATGTTCATGAATAGTAAAATACTGTTCAAAATAAAAATATGTGTCACGAAAGGCAAAAAATGCATTTTTGGACGAAAAAAACGGAGATTTCCAAATATTTGACCTTTCGTGACGTTTTTTAACCGTCACAAAATGGTGGTCAAAAAGTTGGTTTTTCATGACAATTAAAAAACGTCACGAAAGGTTGATGCGCGTTTTTGGCACGAAATGACAGAGTGTTCCGAATTTTTGACTTTTTGTGACGTTTTTCTAACTGTCACGAAATGATCGTCAAAAAGTTGGTTTTTCGTGACGTTTAAACAATGTCACGAAAGGTTGAGGCGCACTTTTGGCGGGAAATGACGAAGTGTTCCGAATTTTTTACTTTTCGTGACGTTTTTCTAACTGTCACGAAATGGTGGTCAAAAAGTTGGTTTTTCGTGACGTTTAAAAAACATAGTGAAAAATAGATTAAAAAAAAGTAATTAATTAACTTAAAATCTTTGAAGCTAATTTGATGGAATATATTAATTTTTTTAGACATTGTTAGAATTGAAGTTAACAAAACATAAAAACCTAAAATTTAGGTCGTAGAAATTCTCACTAAGTAAATTTTGAATTCCATTGAAAATAAATATTATTTTTGTATTTCTATTTCATTTTAAAAGAAAAAAAATTTAGGAATGAGTCAATTTCCATTATTTTATATTATTTTTTCACCCTAAATGTAACGACTCGCGTTCGTGTTAGTTTGCTTTTAAGATTTAATTTGTGCTTTCGGATTTTCCCCTCGGATTTTCGCCTAAGCTGATAATTTAAATCCTTCGATTTTCTAAATTTTGGGTTCTATTTTTGGGTAGGTTAGGATCTAATTAGAATTTAAGTTTAATTTTATTGAACCAAGATAAATTAAGTTAGCGAATTTACACAGAGAATTTTAATCAATTCTAGACGAAGGATTTTAATCGAGAGAATTTTAATCAAAAGAATTTTACAAAGAGAATTTCATTGATTTTTTTCTTCCATCGAAAAAGATTTAATTAATGCTTATAATTTCAATACGAAGGATTGCAATTTGAAATTACAAATCTTGGAAAAATGAAAATACAAATTAGTTTTTTCAAATTTAATTACAAAGTGGAAAACGAATATAGAAAAAGAGGTAAATTAACTTAAAGATTTTGGTAAATACGTGGGAGATGGTGCTTTAAAAATAATCCCCAAATTCATTTATCTCTATCATTCATTCCTACCCCCAAATCGATTTTTCATCGCCATCGCTCAAGCACAGTCACTCCTCGCCGTTCGTTTGTTCATAGCCCTGCACTGTCGCCGCCATCTGTCGATATGTGTCCCTATTAAATTCATAGTTAATTTTGTGTGAGAAAATTCAAAACAATTGTGTAGCTTTGGATAATAATGCAATGGTTCTTGAGAAGATCTCAAGCCTGGAAATTTTAACCAAATTCACATGCGCTTCAATTTTTTAAGAAGGTACGAATTCTTTCTATTAACATGGTTTTCATTAAACTGGACTAATCACTATTCCTAATTTTTTTTAATGTTACAGAAAATAACTTGTGACTTGTTTGAGGTTTGTTTTTAAGTTATTTTGATCAATCTTGAGCTGAATCTTCTTCAGTTCGTGGTGCATTCCGACTTTCATTGTTGCTTGTATTTAAGGTACGTTGTGAACTAATTTGTATTGGTTGTTGATTTGATTAATTGTTGCTGTAAATATGAAATATTCAATGAAACCTAACTTTTTTATGGTTGGTGCGTCGATAAGTGACTTATTAGTTTATTTGTTATATAAGTAAACTTGTTACCTTACTGTGTTGGATTTAATTAGTTGTTCTTTTGTTATGAGTATGATGCCTTTTTGGAATTGTAGAAAGTTCTACCTTAAGTTTTGTTTCAACATGAGAGATTGATCTTAAAAACTATGCTTGTTTTTTAGTATGATTTTAGTTTGATTTTTATTATAATTATTGCTATATTTTCTTTTCGGGTTCTTCTAATTTGGCTACTATGAAACTTTTCCAAGTATAATAGAATTCATAAAGCAAGGGACATGAAGCTTTTAGCTAGGTTTATTTTGAGAAATACTTATTTGTTTCTTGTTTTTATTTATCTTTTGCTTGCTTGTTTCGTGTAGCTGTTCAATAGTTCTTCAAATTATTTCCATACGTTTTTAATGATTTCATGTGGAACGTGATTTTTGATCACCTTGTTCTATATGTTGGAAGAAGAGGTTTGTTTGTCTTCTTTGTTCTTCCTTATATATTTAATTTCTACTTTTACTTGCTTTTTTCCATGTCATTTGTATGTTATATTGTTTGTCTTGTTTTATGTGGCTACTTTAATAATTCTTGATGTTGGTGGGAAGTACTTTAGTGGTTGTTTTACGTGTTAATTGAAAAAACAAATTCATGTACTTTTTCGGTTTGAATTTCCAAGTCTGGCTAGCTAATTGGTACATTTAAATGGATTTAGTTGAAATAAACTTGTTCACCATGTTCATGGCTTACGTGGCAATCAACATTTTCATGGGTTTAAAGGAGGGTACTCATCATTGATTTCCTTTGAAATGAACTTGGTTTTGGTACTTCCTATCAATAGTAGGGCTTGTAGGTTATTTATCATACTATTGTTGGATAATATCTCTTTGATCGAAGATCCAATATTTTTATCTCTACTCTACCCGCAAGCAAATACCCTGTCCTAATTGTAGTAGTGAATTCTTGGAGCATTACCAAAATAGTTGAGATTTATTTCTGTCTCCTCCAGGAAGAAAGGAAAACACTTGACGGAGAGTTGACTCTTGCAAAAGTAACAACCAATAGAGTAGCTGTACTTGTAGCAAATGAATGTACTTTCTGTTTGTTGTTGGAAAATTGTTTTCCTATTTTGATTAATTTTGATATTTAGTTTTATCTTTTGATGCCTTATTATGTTTATGTTTAGCTGTATGTAAGAGACTTGTCCATGAGAGAGAGTCTTTTGCTTTGCGCAGGAATATCTGATTCAACAATTGGCATTATATGAGGAGAATACATGGGTTGCAACTATAAATTCGGTGTAATCCTCATGAGGTTGATGAGTTAGCATGTGCGGTTTTAGGATTTTAGCAGAGGTCATGCTAAAATTTTGACATTTTTTGTTTGAGTTATGTTTGATGAATGAGTAGTAAATCCTTATTGTACTTTATTGAGTTGTGATAGAGAAGACTGTTGTTTGTTATTTATAAATACACGTGTTTATACTATTAGTAGGTAGTGAGCTTGTTATGTAGTCTATTTTTATTTTATAATGTTGGAGACACGTTTTTTTACAAAGTGACTTTCTTACCTTATCTATCTTTCGTTATTCATTTATCTAACTTGGGTATTGTTTTTCATTAGGTCTTTAACGATCTCAAAGACGTCGACAATTAGGAATGCAACTAATTGATTCATGTTGCGGCCGTTTCATTCAAAGTTCCATCATAACAAAGGTAAGCTATTTTAAGCTTTTCGTCATCATTCATACTATAGCATTTGAATATTAAATACTTATGAATCGAACTTGTTATATGCTGGGAATATAGTTATATTATTGAGTACGTTTACAAAGAATACTGAATATTGATTATAGACGAGGAATGTAGGTTTACAATCCCTCTGCTATACTAGCTAGTTTATGTTATATTGTTTAAGTTCATTTTGTGTTATGCTGCTGAAGGATATAGAAGAAATGTTCGGTTATTTTTGTTATTGTAACCTCTGTTATGTTGGAACTTTGTTTGATCTTTTTGTTGGTTATCATATCATATTGATACTTTCTTTACAGGATGATTGTATTGATATTTTGTGCTATGTAATTTAAGGATGTAGAAAAAGTGTAGGATGTGGTTTATTTGAATCGCGCTTCTTCTATTTGGTCGTTTGTTGGTTGTTTTATTTATATTATCGAGTAAGTTGATAAGGAAGACTATGAATGTTGATGTAGGTTGGTTTTTGTTTAATCATTTATCTAACTTGGGTATTGTTTTTTCGTTAGGTATTTCTTACCCCAAAGATGTCGACAATTAGGAATGCAACTAATTGGTGGCTGAGCATCGTTGTTGGGGTTGGTGTGTAAGGAACATGTTTAATTATGTAATTATGTAATTTGTGTTTGAGAATACTAGTACATTCTAAATTAATATATTAGCTTCCTTGTTCATGTTTAATATATTTCAACTTTCTTATGGTAAATTAATATATTTGCGTGTTCGATCGACAAGTTGACAATATGATATTTATATCCGCGACATCTGCAATCAAAATTAAATACATATTTAGTGATCCTCTTTTTATTGTCACAAAATAAAATCATTAGTGACGTTTTTAAACCGTACCAAAATGTTTTTTAGGACGATAATTATCAAACGTCACAGAATAAACTTGTCATGACGTTTAAACACCGTCACGAAAGGATGTCACGTGACTTCTCCTCCCATGTTCAAGGTTTTTTCGTGACATTCTATAACCGTCACGATTTCATGATGATTTATGAACGTCGTGAAAGTCCATGTCTTTCATGACGCTAATAAACTGTCACGTGTGCTAATTTTTGTGATGTTTTTTAAACGTCTCGTATACCTTTCGTGATGGGCGTATACATGACGGCGTTAAAAACGTCACGATAGCTTTTTGTGACGTCATAAAAACGTCACGATAGACCGAATTTCTAGTAGTGAAAGCGGATGGATTGGATAAATTATTCATATAAACATTTTGTGTTTCTTAGCTTTTCTCGATGTAATAAAAGTTGAAAAACAGTAAATTTTGAAAACATGTGTATAAAAAAGTCTTCTAACAAACGCTTTTTTGATTTTTGAGTGATTTATTATTAGTTGTATTTTACAATTTTCTAACTTTTAGTTGTGAGTGGGGAATTTTTTTTTTCTTTTATACCTTATTCAAATTTATATCATTTCAAATTATATCTAAATACGACAACTTAAGAATGTAAATTATTTTTTTTGGTTGAGAAAAATTTATGCATTTTTTTAAAAATATATGACAACTTTTCATTTTCTTTTTCAAATATAGAATAAAATTGACTTTTTTTAGTTTAAGTTTTATCTGGACCATACTATTTTTATAAGAATTTAAACTTTATGCTCCATTTTAAATAATTAATTTATACCATCTTAAGGTCATCGACTTGATCCCATAAATATTAAACTTAATATATATATATATATATATATATATATATATATATATACACACTTTGGCATAAATAACATTGTTGTATGGTAAGTTTATAAAAGAACTTAAAAAGATGTACAAAATTGGCTAGTCCAATTATAGAGGAAACTACATTTTCTAATAAAGACTTAAATGTTACAACAAAGTATTGAAGGAAAAAAATAGTATTTGGCAATAGGATAATCCATCC
>NW_019104541.1:674796-702406 GCF_001995035.1 Momordica charantia
TAAAAAAGGAAACCGAATAAAAAAAGGAACGTTGGTTAAATCAACAAACCGACTAACCGAACCGTGACCGATCAGTGCCAAACTGCAAAGGAAAATCGAACCCCGACCGACAGATGATCAGCCCTAAGATTAAGTACCAAATTGATCAGAAAAATCTAAAAAATTAGGGCGAGCATTTAGTCCTTTTATTTTTTTTTCCTTTTCCTAAAACATAAAACTAACTGTTGGAATATTTTTATATTATAATAATAAATAATGGATCACATATTAATATAATTATTATTCGAATATTTGATGGACCAACTAAAGTGATTGGTAAATAAGGGTCCATTGATTTTCGTTGAGTATGAACTTTTCTTTAGGTGGATACCCATTTATTCTTAATGGATTTAATAGGAGTCCGCGGAAGAGTTTATAAATAGAATACAAGGGTTATGGTCTCCAATACTTTAAATATATCTCATATGACAGAGAGCTTTGAGTTCTAGTGTGTTTAGTTAAGGAAGATCAATCTAATATTGAGGTTCATGTTTGATTGTTCTTCGTTTACTTATTGATTCTAATAATTCGATTATGCACGATTCTAAGACCATTGTTACGGTTAACAATCTAACACTAACTACTAAGTAAAAGTGTAAAAGTGTTATTTTCCTTTCATGGTGAACAATTATATATATCAAACGGCAAGAGAGAAATCTAAGAATTAAAAAACGTGAAAGAATACTACGGACATACAAAGAACAGTGAGAAACAAAAGGAACAAATTTGAATTAAGGATGTGGGCCAATGTGACCAATAACACGATTCCCTATATATACACGCTTCCCTAGCCCGCACTCATTCATCTAATACAGACACAGAGAAAGAGAGTGAAGAGCCATGGAAGCTTTATTATTCATCAGTCAATTAACTTATCAAAACTCCCCAACAGCCATTACCAAAACCTTCACTCTCTTCGTTTTCATGGCTTTCATTTCTGCCATTTTTTCTCAATGTTACCGTAAGAGGAAACACTCAGTTCTCCAACTCCCACCAGGCCCAAATCCATGGCCTCTCGTGGGCTGCCTCCCAGCAATGTTGGCCACAAAATCACCAAAATACAAATGGATTCATGCAGTGATGAAGCAATTCGACACTGAAATCGCATGCATTCGTCTCGGAAATACCTACGTAATGCCAGTGACTTCTCCAGAACTGGCTGTTGAATTTCTCAAGAGACATGACTCTGTCTTTGCATCACGTTCCACCATCTCCAACACTGTCAATGTCTTGTCTCGTGGACTTCTTACCACAGCTTTTTCACCATTGGGACACCAATGGAAGAAGATGAGAAGAATACTTGCATCGGAAATATTCTGTCCATCGACTCTTCATCAGATGCTTGGCCACAGAACTAACGAGGCCGATACTCTTCTTCGTTATATTTTCAGCCTTACCACTACTAACACTGTCAATAAAGACGGTGCAGTTGTTAATGTGAGAAGCGTAACACAACATTACTGTGGTAACATTATCAGAAGAATGCTATTCAACAAAAGGTACGGTTGGAATTATTTATGAATCAAAATCTTTTCATAACCTCAACCTCAACTTTCGTATGTGAAAGAAAATGAAAATATATAACTATTAGAATGACCGTGAATAGTTTATAACCAGGTGATTCTTTTCAGTTTTGGAGAGATTATTCCCTCGAATTTTTTCTCTTCTCATATTTTCTATTGCTTAAATATATATAGGTGTTTGAAATGCTACATTCATAGGTTAGTTATCCGTCCTATCATGGACTATAATTGTTTATGATATATTGTTGAGAACAATGGAGGGAACAAAATTGTCTTCAGAAAACAATGGATTAATCAACTTCTAGTTTCCTTATTTTTTTCTGCATTTTGCTCTTATAGGTACTATGGCAAAGGGAGGGAAGATGGAGGGCCAAGTTTTGAAGAAGAAGAGCATAATCAAGCGTTGCTAACAATTCTAAGGCATGTTAATGCATTTTCTATATCAGATTTCATGCCTTGTTTGAAGCCATTTGATTTGGATGGACATGAGAAGATCATGAAAAGAGCTTTGAAAGCCCTTTGGAAGTATGATGAACCAATTATAAATGAGAGGGTGCAACAATGGAAAGATGGGAAAAGGGAAGGCGCAGAGGACATTCTTGATATCCTCATTTCAACTAAAGATGGGAATGGAAAATCGTTGCTGACAATTGACGAGATCAAGGCTCAAATCACAGTAAGGATTCCTAAACTTTATATGGAACCACATGTACCTACACGTAAATTACTGATAACATTCAAATTGAGTGTAGTATATATGACATTTGATGCATGTATAATTACTTGGTCAAAATATTACCGAATTTGGTCCCGGTACAATGGAGACTCTTTTGATATATATATATATATATATATATATATATATATATATATATATATTTTGTTATATTTCAAGAAATTTAATGAGTAAATTATCATGCTAAAATTATGATTAATAGAAATGAGATCAAATGATAATGAATTAACTAAAACGTACGTTTAAAAAAATACACGGACTAAAATGAACAAAAATTGAAAGTACAATAATCAAGATAGATGTTTTGAAAGTAGGCCGACCAAAATAAACTAAAGCGAAAATTTCAAGGACAAAAATAGTATTTAAACTTGGTAAGGATTGATACATACACACAAGGTATATATATAGTTGATGAAATTATTTGTATTATATTAATACTAATGTCAATGTTTCCCACGACAATAATATAGGAACTACAAATTGCAACGATCGATAATCCTTCGAATGCAGTGGAGTGGACAATGGCAGAATTACTCAATCAACCAAAGATTCTCCAAAAAGCAATTGAAGAATTGGACAGAGTAGTCGGAAGAGAAAGACTTGTTCAAGAGTCTGACATCCCAAAACTCAAGTATCTCACGGCTTGTGCCAGAGAATCCTTTCGACTTCATCCATTTTCACCTTTCAATATTCCTCATGTCTCAAACGCTGACATCGTTGTGGCCGGTTACTTTATCCCGAAAGGTAGTGAAGTCATTCTGAGTCGGTCAGGACTCGGTCGAAACCCAAGGATTTGGGAGGATCCGATGCGTTTCGATCCAGAACGTCATCTCAAGGATGAGACAGTTGAACTGGGATTATCAGAACCAAATCTAAGATTCATTAGCTTCACCCGAGGAAGAAGAGGCTGTGTGGGTAGCTCATTGGGCACAAACATAACCATGATGCTACTTGGTAGGTTGCTGCAAGGGTTTTCATGGAGCTTACCATTTGGAACAACAAAGATAGAATTCTCTGAGGCCGATGAACTCTCCCTCCCGAAGCCATTACACTTGCATGCAAAGCCACGCCTGCCTCATATTATGTACCCAACTTCTTGATCATCAAACATATAAAATAGGCTAGTTGTCCTCTTGCTTGCCGAATATTCCTGTATTATTTCTATGTATTCTCGCTTGCTTATGTGTCTGTGAACTTATAAATGTTGTGTGAATAATAAAATGAATTAGGGTCAAAGCGTACTTAGTTAAGCGGTAATTCATATATACCTCAAATCAAGAGGGTGTGAGTTCGAATCCCCTACCATGTTGTACTAAGAAAAATAATTATAATAATAAAATAAATTAGAGGTGATTGGTTGGAGTAACGTATTGTACTAAAAAAAATAATAATAATAAAATAAATTAGGGGTGAACGGTTGGTTGATGATATCATAATAGTTTATTAATTTTATAACAATTCTTTGCGTCTCTAAGAATTTACTTTATGTTATCTAAAAAGGAAAATAATTTATACTTTATGATTTTGAACTTTTGAAGAAAGTTTAAACACATAGGTATTTATAGTGTGGAAAAAACCTAACTATACACATTTTTTTTTTCAAATATTAAATTTAACATTCTATAATGTTTAAAAACAATTAATTTACGAATAAAAGTTAATACCTTGAGTTGATCAAAATAATCTCTTTTTTTTCCTGCTTCGACCATCACCTTTTCGACTCTTGATGTTTATAGTTGACCTTACGGTTACGGTGGTGACAATTCCAATCACATTTGTACGAAAATAATATATTGAATTAATAAAACTGTAAACTATCATACTATTATTTTGAGAAAAAAAAACATATACCTATCGTCTTCTTTCACTCAACAAATTCATTGTATTAATGAAATCAATGAAATTATGGGTAAATTTCTTTGTTGAAATTACTTCGTTGGACTCTTGAACTTCAGTATATTTGTTGATAAAGATAACTCAATATCTTGCTTAACATTGAGGAATCTATTATAGACTTGTTCACATTTCTATGAACCAATTTTCTTCACACTTCAATCTTGAAATAGTGAATAGTTTCATTATACATCAACCACCTCAGTTTAAGTTCCCTAGAAAAAAATATGTATTAGGAAACAACCAAATATAAAATAGAAATACACAAAAACGAAAGGAATAATCCCAAAGTAATTTTATGAATAAATAATAAATCTTTATTGGAAAAATACATCTTCATCAATCAGAATCAACTTCAACACTTGAAGTGGACCTCGATAGTTTGTATAAGTGTCAACTGTTTCCTCGTCCAATTACTATGATTTTTACTAGTTTTTAGAGATGAGTAGTTTGGAGATGATAATTACACAAAAGGATTCATTCTACAAAATTTACATTTTTATCTTAAAAAACACCCTTTAAAGATGGAACTCATCTTCATTTTACCAATATACCCTTTTTATATACATGAAATTATTATTAAGATATTAAAATTCAAAATGGGAAAATTGTTAATTGGGATTTACATTTTAAATCCCTAAATTTATGCACCTTTTCACCTTCCTAAACAAAATATCCCAAATTTTTAGTTATATCTTCCTCTTATTTAATGGTCTTTCTTTTTTCTCACTTTACACCATCGTTTTCGGTAGGCCGTCTTCTCGTCTTCTTAGTGTTTTCCATTTTCTGTCGTTACCATCTACGGCAGCCCGTTTCCGATTCGCTCGCTTTTCACCATTATTTTTGGTAGCCCATTTTCTGCTGTTTACGTTCTAAATATTCTAGGTTTGTTTTTTATTTCTAATTTTGGGTGTTCGATTTTGGGACATTTAAAAAGTATTCGATGGTAACGTAGTATATATTTGATTATGTAGGTTATTTACTTTTTTTGTTAATTGTAGAGAGATATAATCGTATATACTTTATAGTTCATATATAAATTATAGTTTGTAGCTAGATATAGTTTATATCTTCATATAAGTGTATGTTATAAAATGACTATGGTTTATAGCCGGATATAGTTTATATCTCCATATAAATGAAAAAGTAGGCGATAAACATAATATATATATATATATATATATATGCAGGACAGATACGAAAAGGATAAAGTCGCAGTACTCCATTGTTGTCTTACCTCATCATGCCGGTAAGTTTACTCTCGTAAAATGTAGTGTTCTCTGATGAATATCCGTGAGATTGAGCTAAAAATATTACATTTGAAATGTATTGAATTGAGCCAAAAATTGAAATGAAACGAAAAAATATTTTGTAATAAATTTCACTGTTTTAGTAGAATATATTAAGAAGTAAATTAGGGGATTATGAGAAATAAATGATTTGGGTCCCACAATAATTTAATGTTTACAAAAACAAATTTGGAACATTAAATCTTGTACATTTAAATAAAAAAACTAATTATAATAAATATAAATGTCATAAATAAGGGCAAATTTGATACGTGTTAAAAGTTATAAATTCATAAATCTAAAATTATAAAATTTGTAAACATTAGACATTCGTGAAAATATGTTTCTGAAACAGCCCGTCCAAGTCATTATCTGTTTTTACTATCCATTCTTTTTCAAACGTCTCGAACCCAAGACAATCCACGTATATATATAGTAAAAATGTGAGAAAATTAAAACCTTTTAATTTAAATGAACGGTTTATGATGAATATCAAAATGTTTAATCGATAAAATTGATTTAGTGATCATTAATATTTTAAGTGGAATTGGATTACGGAAGAAGCTAGAATTTTTTTTTAATATAATTATATTTGTGTTATTACGACGAGTATTATTTTAATTGAGAAAATGAGAATCATTTAATTTAAATTAAAAGTTTTTTATTTGATGTCAAAATAGATTTATTTTTTTGGGAAGGAAATGAAATGTATCACGTGTGGGGTTTTTCTTTAAATAAATGAATGAAATCAAAACTTAATGACTCTATATCTATTAAAAAAAGGAGTATTTTTATAAAACATTTTAGACTATATACCTTTATTTAATTTATAAATTTAGAAAACACGTCATAGAAAATTAATGGTAAATATTAAATTAATTAATTAATTATCAATAATAAATACTTAATTATCAACTTTAACAATTACACGAAATCTAGAAAATTAATGGTAAATATTAAATTAATTAATTAATTATCAATAATAAATACTTAATTATCAACTTTAACAATTACACGAAATCTAAAAAGTTGAAATATATAAAATATTTATTTAATTTATGAAGAGTTAGCTGATTTTCACTAATAGAATTTCAAAAATTTTATAATTCCAAAAGCTTGGTAATTTTTTCATCATTTACCTATATAAATAGGCATTTTCTTCCACCATTTCTTAGCAACACTCAAGCTACATTTTTTCTTTATTTTTAGTCCTCCCTCATTTTGTTGCTCTAAAATGTATGTAATCTTGAAAGTAACTCAATACAAATATGATACGTTCTGTTTATGCAAAAAATGTGACAGGGTATGACCTGGTCAAGGTCGGCCGCAGGGAAGAGCTCGACCTACTCCAAGTATGACCGAGGGAAGACCATGACCTGCTTTTCAGGTATGACTGCGGGAAGACCATGACCTGCTTCAAGTATGACCGAGGGAAGAGCTTGGGTATCCTTGGAAAGGGATGACTAGCTCAAAGGGTCAAGGTCGGCTGACTGGGATGAGCTGGTGTCCGGAATGAGCTGAAAGGCCACTTGGCGAGGAAAGACCTGCACAAGGGAACAAACACTCCGACGCTCAAGTCAGTTTTGAGTCCGACCTTAGTATGGAGGCTGAGCTAGAATACCATACCTGACTGAAGAGTGAAGTGCCCTATTTATAGGTTGAGGTACCCGACAAGGAATCCGACCAGCGGTTGAGCATGTCTGGACCAAGGTCGGCCTATTGGGAGTAGCTATTCCAATTCATACTCTTGTCATCTGGAATTTGACTAAGTATGGAAGGTCGTTCCTCCCATGAATGATCTTTAGGGAAGACCTTCAGATCGGCCTTTAGGGAAGGCCTCAGGTCGGCCATTAGGCAAGGCCTTCAGGTCGGCCCTCAGTGGAGCTCTTCAGGTCGACCCTCAGTGGAGCTCTTTAGGTCGGCCACCAAAAGGAAGATCTTCAGGTCGGCCTCTTCAGGTCAGCCACCAAAGGGAAGACCTCCAAAGTTGGACATTTTTTCTGTCCTCCACGATTTTCAACCCTCAGACACGTTCAATTCAACCCGAAATTTATATATCGAAGCTATATCTTGATTTGTAAGTTTGTGTGGTTGTAATTTTTACTTTGATGAAGTTAAATAATGATGTTTGTATAATAAGACTAATTTATATTTGATCACTTGTGTATTGGTTTAGATTTTTAGTTTTTAGTTTTGTTACTATTGGTTTGTTTTTGTTTTTTTATAATTACTATATTATTATGTTTCTTTGTATTTGTTAATATTTTTTTATAATTAATATTATTATATTATTTTATTTAAAATGTTTGTGCATGTTTTAATTTTAATTTGATAACTCAAATGTTCTACACTTTCAATTTTTGAAGGGGCGGCTGCCGTAGTAGGACGCCTATTTCTCGTTGTATTGCCGAAGGGGCGTAACAACGTGCTTGAGGGAATGGGAAGGCTAGAAGGGCCTGATTGAATAGACAAGGTCTTTTATGAAGAACCTTGCTGGCGTCTGGATACAGTTTCGAACTGGATATCTATGGCGTAGTTTTTTGCACTCATCAGAGATGGTACAGATGGTTGAGAAATGGGCTTTTTGCCCTTTGAGGTAGCAGTTCTTGAAGAAGATGCTACAGTTTGTGGAGAAATGGTGGTTTCATTTCTCGGCGACGAGGGTCGCTGATTGTTTTGCGGCGGAGCCCGCTGGGTGTTTGGCCGTCTTTGGTCGGGAGGAGGTTCCATCTAAACGAGGAGAGGTCAGAGCTGATTTTGGGTTTTTCAAGAGATGTTCTCTTGAGAGATAATCAACAAGGGAATTCTCACTTCCTTTTATAGGCACAATTTGAAAATCAAAGCAAGACAGTATGGCCTGCCACCTTGCAAAGATTTGCTTTGAGACCAGATTTTTTACATCTTTTTCAAAGATGTATTTACTTGCTTTTGAATTTGTTTGTATGGTGAAATCCTTATTGATAAGATCTCCCTGGAACTTTCGCATGGAAAGTACTATTGCCAAAATTTCTTTCTTCACCGTGGAATAGTTTTTCTGAGCACTATTTCAGATGCCTGAATAATAACGGATTATCGTGATTTTTCCGTTAACTTCATGTTTAAGAACACCGCCGTAACCAATTTCTGACGCGTTGGTGTCTACTATCAGTCGAGACTGTTCATCTACTAGAGATAAGCATGGGATGCTTTTCGCCAGTGATTTGATGGATTGGACTGCGCGTATATGATCTACAGTCCAAGGCTTTGAATTCTTCTTCAATCTGTCATATAGTGGCCGACAGATTGTACGAAGATCTTTAATAAAGTCTCCAATGTAATTTACACAACTCAGAAAACGCTGTAGTTGTGTTTTGTCTTGTATGATATCTGGAAATTTATCCATGAATTCCAGAGACTGTTGGATTGGCTTGATAATTCCTTGATTAATATCATAACCGAGGAATCTAACCTTCGTTTGGAACAACTTGATCTTTGGCTGGGAAACCACAAGACCATTTGTTCTGATAATATTGAGGAATAACTGGAGATGCTTGAAATGCTGATCTACAGTATTCGAGAATACCAGAATATCATCAATGTATACTATTGTGAAATCTTGGTATTTGCTGAAGATGTCATTCATAATCTTCTGAAATTCAGAAGGAGCATTCTTCAATCTGAATGGCATAACGTTCCATTGAAACTGTCTGAATGGAAAATTAAAAGCCGTCTTGTAACGGTCGTTTGGATGAATCTGAATTTGCCAAAACCCAGATTTTAAGTCGAACTTTGAAAATACTTTTGCTGAAGTGATTCTTTTCAGCAAATCCTGTCGATTTGGTATAGGATACCTAATCCACTTGAGTACTTTGTTGAGAGGCTTGTAATTTATCAAGAGCCTGGGGATTCCTCGTTCTTTCTCGGCTTGATTGTTTACATAGAAAGTCGAACAAGACCAAGGGCTTTTGGAAGGACTGATCAGTCCCTTTTTTAGAAGATCTGTTATCTCGTCAGTACATGTCTTGACCAGATCTTTGCTCATTTGAATAGGCTGAGCTTTGGTTGGGATTTCGGCTTCTTTGAATTCGTCTACATATGGTAGATTAACCATATGCTTTTTCCTATTCCAGAAGGCATTTGAGATGTTTGAACAAACTTCCTTTTCAAGCTTCTCTTGGAAGTTTCGAATTGTTTGCTGGACAGATGGTTGTTAACATATTTTCTCTTAGATAAAAGTATTTATCTCAAAGTGAAATAATCAACTTTTTTTTTATTAAATTTTCTTATTAACAACCATAAAATTTATAATTTCTAATATAATTTCATTCCACCCCACAGAAATACACACCAGACCTCTAGTCATCCCAATTTTGGGCTCACCATTGACCTTACAAGCATCTCCAACCCTACGGCTTCTACATCTAACAGCTTCACCATCATAAACCATAGCCATACAAACCGCGTTACCTTGGATTCCCTAGATAAAATCATCTATAAAAGAACTCCTTAAATCATGCTCTAATACTTGATCGACTTCTTCGATTAAATCTTTTCAAACACAATCTCTCCTTGTGTTGTAGACCACAACTTAAACTCCATCCAATGGTGGATGCACATTATCCTAAGACTCTGACGGAATTCTTACCAATAAAATGCACTTTTCCAATTACATAGAAATCCCTCGACTAAGATATAACACCAAGAACACATTACTAAAATGATTTAAAGAGAATCCAGTAAACCTGTTCCACACATCTTCTTTGTTGTGCTTCTATGTCCACTATGCCCATAACCCTTGTCGCACCGACTTTGCTTTTAGTCTCATCTAAAATATCTCATACCAATGAAAATAATTGTTCTCACATACATACCACACATCAGTCATATCCATAGCCAATGTGAAGCTTTATTTGAACTCCTTGTAATCCAAACAATCATCTCCTTGAATAAAGTACCACTTGTATCTTGCTCGAATAGTAACTCATTCATCTACTCCCCATCATGAGAGTCTGATTTGTGACTCTCGATTGACAATGAAAGTCTGCTCTTATTTAGCATGCCCAAGTAGTGTAGCTTCTACACAGAATCACATTGTGGAACCTCTTCCTATCAGGTGATAGATGCCGATTTGATAAGACTACTTTTTCTACCCATCTCCACAACTTTATCAATCAATACATGTCTTGCTCACATTTGAGCATTTTTTGTCAGATCTAAGATTTATCCACAAATACACAGTGACTATAAGGCTTTCAAATCTTTTTTGTTTAGTCTCCAAGGATTTCTCTCACACAACTAGTTTTAAGACCATGACGTGATACCACTTGTTAAGGTCAACGATTACTCCAAGTATCTCTACAATTATATGATATTGTCCATTTTTGGACATAATGCTCATTGCTTTGCTTTTAATTTCACTCAAAAAGCCTTTTACCAAATGAGATAATTGTCCTCACCAATATATACCATTTGCATGATGCCTTTTTGTTGAAATCAAAAGGAAAGCCACTAGAACTTATGTCTAACGTGGACAATAGCATACCATTGTAGAAATGTAAAAGCCATTTTGACTCATCGATCTTGATCGGATCCCATTTTTGGACCGGTTGTTTGTTTGAGCATTTTGGACTCTGATACCATATCAATATTCATGGGGTTCCATCTCAAAACCAATTGGTAATAAGAGGAGTAGCTCATGTATATTATAAACTTATGTAAGGTCCCCTTTTTTTATAAAAAAAAGGGGACATTGCATAGGATTATTAGACATGGGCTACTCCTCTCATTGCCAATTGATTTTGAGATGGAACCCCATAAATATTAATATGTATCAGAGCTCAAAAGAGCTACGATCTTTAGGGGCATGTTAAGGATCTCACATTAAAAAGAAATGGGATCTTGCATAGGTTTATGATAGACATGGGCTACTCCTCTCATTGTCAATTGGTTTTGAGATGGAACTCTATGAATATTAATAGGGACAACTTGAGATATGGCAAAAAAAGTTAGGAAAATAAGAAAAATAGCAACAAGGTTTAGGTTTTCAAATATAGCATTTTTTTAGCAAAAAAACGGAGACCCACGCTATAAATTACAAAGATACCCTGCAGGCCCGAACCAATAATAAATTACTTCTGATTAACTTCTGATATACTAATGATTGACAGATATACTCCTGATATATATGTGATATATGTTTGATATACATATGGTATGAAATTGATTTACTTCTGATATAACTATGATATCTACTACTATAGGTGACATAGAATTGATTGACTTCTGATATACTATTGATTTACTTATGATATAACTATGATTGACAGATATATTCCTGATATATATGTGATATATGTTTCATATATATTTGTTATGAAATTGATTTATTTCTGATATAACTATGATATATACTACCATAGGTGATATAAAACTGATTGACTTTTGATATTCTATTGATTTACTTATGATATAACTATGATTGACAAATATACTCCTCATATATATGTGATATATGTTTGATATACATATGATATGAAATTGATTTACTTCTGATATAACCATGATATCTACTACTATATGTGATATAGAATTGATACTTCTTATATACTATTGATTTACTTCTGATATAACTATGATTAACATATATACTATTGATATATATGTGATATATGTTTGATATACATATGATATGAAATTGATTTACTTCTTATATAACTATGATATCTACCAATTATTTCGAACATATTACCTCTAATATATGTTTTATGATATACTAATATATGAAATAATTTTTTTTTCAGATAAAAGCAATGGTAAAAACACGAAAAATGAAATAAAAAAACATCGTCGAAAATGTTGATGTCGTTCGTCCCAAAAGATAACATAAACCAACGCCAAAAGTGTTGTCTTTGGAAAAACGGAAAGCTTCAAAGATAGTATCTCCGAAAACACGACAATCACCAAGAACTCGATGTCTCAAGCTTTTACCTAAAGATTATACAAGAATGAAACTTACGCTTTTATAGACTGTTGGAACTTATGCTTCTGGAACTTATGTTTCTTCTTTTATAGAATTTTAAGAATGACATTGTTAGTCTACTTTTGGTTTATGCTACTGGTTCGTTTTGATGTATAAACCTTTAAGTTTTTGGTTGAAGGACGTGCTGGAGAAAGTTCTCTCTCATGTGCTGGAGAAAGTTCAGTGGGGAGGGGTTGCCAATGATCTGATCCCCTCCTCTCCCTCCTCCTTTCCGTCTCATATGTGTGTTTTTTCTTAGTCTTTCAACTGAGTTTTTCCAAAGGACTTTCTTCTCTATTTTATTATGAATCTGCCATGGTTTTTTTTTTCAAGAAGTTACGTGGTTGGTATTATGAGTACCTCTCTGCTCTTAATTTGTAGGAGATTTTCAGGGAGGATCCTTCTTCCCTCCTGATTTCTACAGCGGCGGACGACGGCTGGGTTTCGAGAATCTCCCCGTCAATGTTGGTAGTGCTGATGCGGCTGATAAAATCAAAAGGAACAATGTTATGTACAGTTAGTGGCTTCGTTATCGATATGTTTCGAAGAGTTTTCAGGCACTAAACTAGAGAGGGCACCCGCCTGCGTCTCTTGGGATAACTCTTCATCTTCTTTGAATCCTGGTTCAGAAGACTTCAATGGTCAAGGGGAAAGGGATGATGGAGTAGAAGGTAGGCGACAACGTAGGTGTAGGGATTGGCTCAAACACAGTTTTGGAATCTAAGGAGACTGTCAATGTTAATTGTATTGAGATTCGTGACCAACTTGATTTGAGAAATTTGCCTAATGTAGCATTTATGTGGAAAAAAAAAAAGACAACTGTGGAGGAAATTATTTCATATCCAATCGTGGACAGTGGTGTCATAAAAGATAAGATTTTAGCATTGAATGAGGTTGAGGATGTTGTAACTTTTGAGAAGGTATTTCGTGGGCTGAACTTTGTTTCTATTCCTCCTTCTTTGAACACCCAAGTTGTTTTATTGGCCAAGTGTGTCATTTCTGATTGTTCATATGTCATTTGGGATATGTATTTTCTTTCGCGGATTTTGAATGTAGTGCGTGATCGCCACTACTCATACAAAATTCCATAGATTTGTTTTTCAATGAAGAAAAACCAAACATTGAGAAAGGAAGACGAAAAGTTTTTTTTTTTTTGTTTTAATGAAATTAGTTAGAAACATTAATGGCTCGTATGATACTCATTTCCTTTTTTATTTTTTTATTTTTGGTTTCTCATTCTCATTTTTTGAGAAACAGAGTTGTTTGACTCTAGAGACCTAAATTGAGGTTTTTTTTAGTACAAAAATTGTGAAAATAAATGATTGAACGAGTGCCTTACCCATTAAGCTAAACTCACTGAATTGAAGTCACCATGAGTTATGACAAAAAATGTTTAACATATAATAACTGACTTAGCAGAAAGATGCTAACATGGATTCTTGACCCATGTCGATGTCTTTAGGTCTGTCGTATTCTCAGTCCCAATTAAAGATGTTCCAAAAAAGTTGATAGCTTTTCCACCGACGAAAAATCTATCATTTCCTATGAACTTTCTTATCATATGCTAATTTACACATTGTTTTTTTTTGTTAAGTCATCAACTGATCACAAGGATAACATAGAAAATCAATTTCAAAAACCAAAAATTAAAAGAAAAATGTCAAGGACTAGATAGAAATGCAGTCAGACTTCATGAATTAAGAAACTCACTTTTCAAATTGAAATCAAGATTAAACCCACCAATCAAAAGTTTCTCAGACCTAGAAACCAAGTTTAAAATGTGGGATCAAAATAGGATATTTATCGTAATTTATATTTGGCCAGAGAAATCCATCCATCTAAAAAACGTGCATAAAATTCCATACTAGAAAAAGAACAACCACATCACCACGTTAATATGACAATGGACTCAGATACAGAGTCTTTTGTACCCTAAATTCATTATTGACACTCAACCATGATGGTTCAATAGTGACCTCAGAATTTTTGTGGTTGAAATGGAACCTTTCACTGTCAGGCTGTTTAAAGTGAGTTTTGGAAGTGCAAATTCCAAATCCACTGTTAGATACCATTTAATTGTTTCATAACATTAGATTTAGTTGATAAACCTATGTTAATACATTTTCACATGTAATGTTATGTTGTCTATTTTAGACATAAGCTCTCATGATTTTACTTTTGATTTCATTAAAAAATAACGGAGATGTCGTCCCCCACTTACATACCAAATATCTACCTATGTGACTTTGGTCGCATTTTCAAAAATTCCCTCCTCAAACAAAGTACCACCCAGTCTCATCCGTCTCAACTCTTATCCAAACTAACTCCTCTTCTCTATAGCAAACAACCTATCTGATGGCTCAACCATGGATCACATTATGACCACTTCGTTATTTTTTTGGCACCAAAGGACTGTACCAACGGGAGTAAATCAAAGGCACAACTTTGATACCACTTGTGATGGGACAATAGACCATTTACATTTCCGCAATGGTAGGATATTATATTGTCTACTTTGGGCATAAATCATAATTATTTTGCTTTTGATTTAACCAAAAAAGCCTCATGCCAATGGTATAAATTGGCGAGAAAAATTATCTTCATTGGCACGAGGTTTTTTGAGTGAAATTAAACACATGTAATGAGTATTATGTCCGAAAATGGATAATATCATATCATTGTAGAAATACTTGGAGGTATCGTTGTACTTACAAGTGGTATTGCAGCCATGGTCCAAAACCTAGTTGTGTGGGAGAATTCTTTGGAGATCGAACAACAATTATTGGAGAGCCTTATAGTCATTGTGGATTTGTGGATGAACTTCAGATCTGACAAAAAGTGCTCACACGTAAGCTAAACTCTTTCTGCCTTCAACAATTGTCGCGGTTGATAGGAAGAGATTTTCACAATGTGATTCCATTAGTAGTTACTCTATGGGGGTATGTTGGATAAGAGCAAACTCTCATTGTCAGTCGAGAGTTACATATCAAGCTCTCATGATGGAGAGAAGATGAATGAAATATTATTCGAACAAGATACAAGTGGTGCTTTAAGGAGAGAATTGTTTGTGATATTACAAAGAGTTCAAACATAGCTCCACATTAACTAGGGATAAGGGTAAACAATGGTATTTTAAGTGAAACTAAAAGCAAAACCAGGTTCATGGCAAAAGTGGATAGGGGAGCACAACAAAGAAGATGTGTGGAACAAGTTTTATTGGATTATCTCTAAATCATTTTACTACTGTGTTCTTAATGTAATATCTTAGTTGAGAGATTTCTATGTAAATTGGAAAAGTGAATTTTATTGGTGAGGATTCTATCAAAGAGTCCGTCAAATATTTCAGCTTTGAGTTATTTTATTGCATGCAATTGTATTTAATTAATTTTTAATTCACCATTACAATCAATAAATAAGTTATAGATCCACAAAATTGAGACTTTATTAGTAGTTTCATATTGTAGCACGATAATAATGAGATCTTTCAATAGTCAAATCTTAAGAACTAAAATTTTCATTTTTGAAACTTGAGCAAAGAAATAGAAACTATGATTAAACTTAGAAACCAAAAAGTATTCTTGGCTCCCAAATCTCTAGAACCAAATAGAAACTAAGTTCAAATATATGAGATCAAATTAAAGTCTATGTTGAGGGGTAAGTTTAGAGCACCATACGGAACCCCTCGATGTTGACGAGTGGAATTCTACTGACCCGTAAAGGGAGCACGCCGAGCGCACTGAACTATACCGAACGCATTAGTATGAGACCTTTTGGGTGGAACCAAAAGAAAAGTCGTGAGGGCTATGGCAAAAGCGGATAATAGCATACCATTGTAGAGATACTCGGGGTACTTGGGGTATCGTTGTTCTTAACAAATGGTATCAAAGTCATGGTCTAAACCTAGGTGTGTCGGTGAATCCTCGGGTGTCGAAAAAAGAAGTGGTGAGCCTCAGAATGTGTAGTCATGGTTTAATTCGTGGGCGTGCTCTATCAAGGTATGACAAAAGCCTTAGATAAGAGCAAAGCTTGTTCCATGTTCGAGAATAGACGGATGAGTGACTACTTGAAAGGAAGCTCGGTGGTACTTTATTTGAGGGGAGGATTGTTGGGTTTGTAAGGTTGATGCAAACAAAGTTCCACATTGGCTAGAGAAGGAGGTGATCATGAGTATATTAGATAGGACAATTATCTCTATTGGTATGAGGCATTTTGGTTGGAACCAAAAGCAAAGTCGTGAGCACTATGCCCGATAGAGGTACCTGTGACTTATGATACTAGCAATCTTTTATTGGGGGCAGAGTCTCGTGATCACTTGTTTTTTTAGTGCCCTTTTAGTATGGATGTTTGGGGTGCTATGATTGGTTGGTCGACCTCTTTGCATACTATTGGAGGTTGGTCCTTGGAGCTTGATTGGGTTTGTCGCATTAGTGCAGGCAAAGTCTTCGCATCGCCATGTGTGGCGGCTGGCTTGGTCAGCGATTATTTATCATATTTGGAATGAGTGGAATGCTCAGATCCATGGAGGCATGTTAAACCGTCTTACATCTTGTTCCGTGCTATCCATAGTGATGTTTATTTTCGATGTACTACTTGGCCTGACAGTTGTTGCTTGTCTACTCAGCCGATAATTATTTTGCCTTGGGATTTATTATATTGATTGTTTTTCTTTTAGTTGTCTTGCTCGGGTTGTGAGTTTGTTTTTTGTGCTTGTTGTTGTTGGTTGCTGGTTGGTTATTATGTCTCATTGTTTATGTGCCTTGTCCTCAGGCTGTGAGGTCCATTTTGTGGTTGAATATATCTACCTTTCCAAAAAAATAATAATAATATTAACTCTGCCAAAAGTTATTTTTTTCAACAACTTTTCAAATAAAAATGTGGGATAAAATTTGACACGTGAAAAGTACAACACTTATCCAAGTGTAAAGCCAAGCTAGCTCACTGTCCCGCTTGACCCTACAATAACATTTGGAACCAGGAACACATAGGAATGATTTGAATCCATTCCCTCTTAATTAACGTTAGTTTTTTTTTACCAATGATACCCATGATGGTTATTGATAAATGTTAAAATTGGTTGATGATAAACTTATATAACATAGTGAATTGGTGAAAATTTAAATAAGTAAAAATGTCATCTAATACACGCAAAGTTTCTAACTTCTTCATATTTATAAGAAATTTGTTGAATATTACTTACACACAACATTGAATTTACCTACACAACAAATAATCAAGAGTAGAAACACAAACCTATATGCAGTAGTGTAGCATATGTGGTAATGACAAAAGTAATTTTAGTCATATTTAGAATGACTTTCAAAACATGTCTTATTATTTAACAATTTTGCTCTAAGCTAGGTACGTATAGTACGAGATAGACGTGGCTCGGCAGATAGGTACAATGGCTTGGGTAGGGAGAGTTCATTTGACTCAAAGAAGTCTATCTTTGTCATTCCTTGTGGTAAGCTCCATGAAAGTGTTTGTAGCATCGTAGCAAAGAGCACCATAGTGATAGTAGTGCCAAGTGAGCTACCTATGTAGCCTCTCCTCCCTCGAGTGAATGTAATGAATCTTAGACTCGGTTCTGACAATGCCAATTCAGCAGTCTTGTCCTTTAGATGACGTTCTGAATCAAACCGCATCAGATCCTCCCAAATCCTTGAATTTCGACCGAGCCCCGACCGACTTAGTAAGACCTCACTACTTTTTGGGATGAAGTAACCCGCCACAACAATGTCAGAGTTTGAGACATAGGGAACATTGAATGGTGAAAAGGGATGGAGTCAAAATGATTCTCTTACACACGCTGTGAGATACTTGAGTCTGGGGATATCAGATTCTTCAACAAGCCTCTCTCTTTCGACTACTCTGTTCAATTCTTCAACTGCTTTTTCAAGAATCTTTGGTTGATTCATCAATTCTGCCATTGCCCATTCTACTGCATTTGATGGATTATCTATTGTTGCAATTTGTAGCTCCTGTCATTGTGATGAGAAATTAAAGGTTCACATAGTAATGTAATTTCTTCGAGAAATATGTATATATAATATACAATAATTGTATATATGGATGTGTGAAAATTATACATAAAATTTACTTTTAGTGTTGTTTGAGATAACTGACCCTCCCCATATTTTCACAATGGTATCATATTATCCACTTTGGACATAGGCAATCATGGCTTCACCTAAAAGGTATCATACCAATAGAGATGTTGTCTCTTCCCTAACCAATGTAGGACTTTGGTTGTATGCCAACAATCCTCCCATTGAACAAAGTATCACCTGGCTTCTCCATAAATTACCAGTCATCTGTATTTTATTTTCTAGCACATCACCTTAACCATGTTCAACTCCTCTTCACCGAGAGCACCTTGCCTTTTCCGATAGTTCAACCATGAATTTCCCTTTGACTATGCCATCAAGGTTTACCACGCCTTTGTTCGTCATTCGAGGATTTCACACCAAGACGACTAAGTTGTTGAAAATTAAACAAGTTAACTATCCTAGCTAGTATTAAATTAAATGCAGTAGCATATGCAGCCCTGAGTCATATCCCAATAGAGATATTGTCCCTAGCGTACTCATATGCATGGTATCAATCATCATACGTATTAATAATATCACAGAATTATAATCTAGTATTGAATACTTACCATGATTTGAGTCTTAATCTCCTCAATCGACAACAATGATTTTCCATTCTCGTCTCGAAGTGAGATGAGGATATCAAGAATATCTTCAACCTCTTTATTTTTCCCATCTCTCCATCGTTGCACTCTCTCATTAATAATTGGTTCGTCATACTTTCTAATGACTTTCAAAGCCTTCTTCAAAATCTTCTCGTGTCCACCCGAATCCAACCATCTCAAACAAGGAATGTAATCTGATACCGAAAATGCATAAACATGCAAAATTATTCTAAACAAGGCTTGATTATTCTGCTCTTCTTCAAAAGTTGGCCCTCCATCTTCGGGTTTTTTGAAAAACTGAAGGGTTTTTTAAAGTTAATTGAAAAAAACGGGTGAGTTTTGAAGTTTTTGGATTTTTGGGATTTTGCGTCTTTCAAAAAGACGTGTTTGACTAGTTTTATACGAATGCGTCAAGAGATGCATTCAGCGCACCAGACGAAGTTATTAAGGATGTGTCTCTTAAAGAGACGCATCAGTCTTGGAAATTCAAGTGGATTCCCTGCATGCAAGGAATCCACTTTCGGCGGTTCAGGCAGAGGTTCCTCTGCATCTGCACAATTGCAGTATTTGTTTGTTTTTTTTTTCGAATTCCATTTATTAAATATCTGATTTTTTATTGTTTATTTTTTTTATTTTTTAGTTTTATTATTAATTTTCTTTTGTTGTAGGAACCGTTCAAATTTAATAGAGATGGCAAACTTGGAGTAAGATTTTGTCTACAACACAGGTATCTTTAATTACTTTATTATATATGGAGGATAATAATAGCACAGGACCGTATGATTCATCTGTTTTACATCTTCAAGCTAGCCATCGATCTGAGTTAGTCTGGCAAACTGGATACACCGACCCCTTACATTGCAGACGTCGAGAGGCTACTATTAGTAGGGTGACACGTCCAGATCCTCGTATAGATCCATATCTACGACAAGTAGGATTTTATGGCGTGTCACGTTTGAATTTTAATACAGTTAGACTGGCATTTGATGACAGCTTTGGTGGAGCGCTGGCGACAAGAGACGCACACATTTCACTTGCCGCATGGAGAGTGTACCGTCACATTACAGGATGTCACCATCCAATTTGGACTACCTATAGACGGGAAAGCTCTTATTGAATCATTCCAGCACACTTAGCGGGATGTGTGTACAGAATTACTAGGAGTTACACCAGGAGAAAGAGATTTAGTTGGTGGTCGTCTAAGCTTACCATGGTTGGCAAACCAGTTTGATGATTTTGCTCATCTGCCAGATGATGTTGATGATGTAGCTCTACAACGTTATGCTAGGGCATACATTCTTACCCTTATTGGAGGTATTGTATTTTCAGATAAGTCGAATAGTAGAGTCCACTTGATGTACCTAACTCTACTAGCAGATTTTGGTATAGCTGGACAGTACAGTTGGGGTGCGGGTTGCCTTGCCTGGCTTTATAGATAGTTATGCAAAGCTGTAGCTATAGATGCACAAGATATAGTAGGACCAGTTATATTACTACAAATTTGGGCATGGGATCGCTTCCCTTTATTAGCACCCCATAGACTCCATATACACGAGAATAACTTAAGAGATAGACCATTGGCAGTACGGTACGTAATTTTATTTTTTAGTTCAAGTAATTCACACGTATGTTTCTTCAATAAAAACTAACATTCAACTTCTCATAAATGTAGATGGAACGATGATTTTAGAGTTACTGAATCCCCGACTCACATACTTATCCAATACTGATTCATGTTGGATCAACTCATGCCGGATCAAGTATTATTAATTTTATTTATGTATGATTGTTTATTAACGTTGGATTTATTTTTTGGGCTTATCTTACAAAATTAATGCAGATTATTTGGGAGCCATGTAGGCACTTATTCGAGCGCTTACCCAAGTATTGCCTTATTGGTCAGCATATATGGACGACTAGGAGTCCTCTCATATGTTTTTATGCGGTAGAGTTGCAATTTCCCGACCGTGTTATGCGTCAATTTGGGTGGGTGCAATATATTCCTGTACATTGCAACACAGATGGTCTTCACACATATGACCTACGCGGGCGTCATGAACAAAATTGGGAACAAACTTTGGCTCCCCAGATTCAGGAGTGGGAAAACCGCCAAAATAATACTATTAATGGTCTCCCTATAAATGAGGGTGCAGACGTTGATCATAATTATAATACTTGGTTCAATCGCATTAGTAGGAGATTTCTCACCAGGACAGGAGCATCATATAATTATTTGGTAATTAACTTCACAACTAAATTTTTATACCACCTTTACCAGTATTAAACTTGTTTTCATCTTTTTTCCAGAATGTCATGCCCAATATGACTGATAGCGGTAGAATCCATTTATCTAATATTACCGAAATAAATCGATCGATGCATTTTGAAGGAGTGATACCAGATCGTAGGAGAAGACGACAACGAAGAGAAGCTAATATCCTTGATGATGATCCAAATGACCAAGAATAGGAATTAGGTTAAGTCTTAATTTTTTTTCTAAGAATTTCGAGGTTTGTTTTATTGTAATCAATGAAATCTCAAGACATGCAATTTCAATTTTAACTATGTTTTTTTTTAATGAATTTTGATGTTTGTATTTATGAAGTACATTTAATCAAAAATTAAAAAAATTTAGATAAGTTATGAAGCTTGAGATTTGATTTTATTATAAAAATTTATTAATTATTAAGTAAATAAAAAGATGAAAGACATATGTTAATATAAAAGAATAAAATAATTTTTTTTAAAGTAGTCATCAAAATTTTGAATATTTATTAATATAAAGTAATAAACTCTTGACCTAAAATACTCACAAAATAATATAAATATATAAAACAATTAATTCAAAAGAAAAAAAACGTAGTGATATCCATTCAACGAAAACCGACGACGTATGTATCCCTCTAAGATGAGATACGAGTGAAGTTGTTTAATACGAATATCGTAATTATGGTGTTTAATAAAAATTAGGATGAGATGTGAAGGGAAGTAAAAACAAAATAATAATAAAATAAAATAAAAAAACCGGAAAGAGACGCATCTAGTCGGTCCGTCATGTGGTCAGTCAAGGTCTCGTTACGCCGTCAAGGTCAGGTGGTCAGTCAAGGTCTCGTTACGCCGTCCCGTATAAAACTAACCAAATGTGTCTTTCCAACAGATGCAACACCCTAAAAATCCAAATACTTCAACCCTCATCCGTTTTTTTTCAATTAACTTCGAAAGGGTCTACAGTTTTTCAAAAAAATCCCTCCATCTTCCCTTCCTCCACCATAATATCTTGTATTGAATATCATTTTTCTAATAATGTTGCCACAAAAATGCTGCGTTATGCTCATCACGTTCACAATGTTATTGTGAGTTGCGGTGAGAGTGAAAATGTAATGCACAAGAGTGTCAGCTTCGTGGATTATGTGGGCAGACATTGTACGAAGAGTTGAGGGATTGAGTATTTTGGAAGCAAGTATTTTCTTCATCTTCTTCCATTGGTCTCCCGAGGGTGAGAAAATAGTGCCACGAAATCCACACGTCAAGATACTGTTGATCATAGGGACAGGCCGTGATGCAAAGGCGGCGTCGTGAGTTTGCAAGAATTCGAGCGCAAGTTCTGGAGAAGTCACCGGGATTACATTGGTACTTCCAAGACGGATGCAGGCGATTTCAGTGTTGAATTGCTTCATTGTTGCATGGACCCATTTGTGTGGTTGTGTGTGCCTCCACATTGCTGGTAGGCAGCCAAGAAGAGGCCATGGCTTTGGCCCGGGAGGAAGGGATGCTTCTCGTTCTAATTTTCCTCAGCTTAACAAGAATAATAATGGAAGCCATGAACACAAAGAAGCTGAAGGTTTTGGTTATGGAAGTTGAGCAGTAATTTTGGTCTCCCAAATTACTGATTGATAAGAAAAGTTTTTATATATATACGAGTGGCCGACAAAAAGCATTGAGAGTGTGTTTAGAAGTGATGGTAGAATGATTAATTTTGAAAAAATAAAAAATTAAATATAATTAATTTTTCAAAATCACCTTTCAACTGATATCTTACACATTAATTTAAAGTGATGTTAAATTTTCTTAAATAAATTTTGTAATTTACCAAAAATATGATTCATGAAACGATAAGTGATTTTGACTATTCCCAAAACAGCCCGAATTCATCCAAAATGTGGTCGAAAACTCCAAAGATAAAGATTGAATTAAAACCTTGTTTAGTATTGAATTCCTCTGTTTTTATTTATTTATTTATTTGTAATGTTGAGATTATACATTTTCAGGAAGATCATCTCAAAGTCATCCATTTTTAGATTGGGACGTTGTGGATTACGTTGGAGGGTTGCACCTCCAGAATTATTGCATAGGTCGACTCATCTAATAACTCAGATGATCAAGGTATGAGTTTATAGTCGCTTCAACTGATATCTTAAGCGGTAAAAGTTTGAAACTTTAGTCAGTAGCTTGGCATGTTCCAGTATTTCGGCCCAACTTTACAAAGGTTTGAGCTACAATTTTCTTTCATGTATGAACCACGCCATGCTGACTCATCACTATTTGAGCATTTCAGAATGTCGACACATATGACCGGTGAGAAATCACCCTACTGCAAACTTAAAATTAAATAAGTATCAAATAACACCCGTATTTTTACTTTTCAAATTTTGTTTTCACTTTTGGTAAATATTTCAAACTAGAATTAGAGGAGTAATTAAATCTGTCCCCCTGTTTCTTCAAAAAATAATTTGAGTATAAGAATTGAAGATAACTATCTTTGTGACATTTCTCCATTATATATCTCCTACAAAGTACAAACTATATAAATTCCTGTAATATATTTTGATGAAAACTACTTTCAAATTGACAAACACTCCACAAACAGCACAAGTTCTTTATTCTCAAATGATTACACAGCATACTTAAATATAGATTTTATTTTAAAAAAATGTATTTAACCATAGAGTTTGTATTAATTATTATCCCAAAAATAAAATGATATCTTATTAGGAAAGGTAGCACTTATTAGTTTGCTTGCTTTGGAAAAGTACGAGATTACTGAAATTTTGCATTTCATTTACAAAAATTCTGAGGTCCCATTAATTATTGTCTGTGGAAAAGCCATCAACTTTTTGGGGACAGAACAACTACACAGACCCCGAGGATATTGACCATAAGTCAATTAACAAAGCTTTAACTATCCATCTTCTTTCCAACGAATTGGTACCTCCGATTTGACAGGATTTCAAAAATTGAATGAAATCATTCGTGTGTTTGAATAAAAAAAAAAAAGAAAAAGAATTTAAAATTCAAATTCTCGTTTCGAATAGGTCGAATTTGTAGGATTGTAAGTTTAAACTTAACAAAGTTTGATTTTGTCCCACTTTGGTGGAAAAATATGGGTATCACTTATCAACCAAATTAGTTTCAAACGGGATTCGAACTGAAGGTATATGTCAATTATCTTTAAGCTATGTTCGATTTGACTTCAATTCGTGATCTTTTGATCACAAATCTATATCAATTATCATTTAATTAAGTTCAAGTTGACAATCACTTAAAAATATTTATGACCATGGTTTTTCTTTCAAAGGCTTAGGATATATTTCCGCTTCATTTTTCTAAGGTCACCATAATGAACTCTATTGAGGTCACCATTTGTTGTTTTTATGGTTCTCCATAATTTAGGACTACAAAAATACTATGTACCTTTGTCCTTGGGTCAAACATAGTACTATGTACCTTGGTCTATATTTAACATGTGGTTGTTCTTTTTATTTTGTTTTTCTATACACATTCAATGTAATTGAATATAGAATTTAATGCACATTTTTCAATGGATGGATTTCTTTTGCCAAATGTAATCTAGGGTAAAGAAAAAATTAAACTCTTTCATCTTGTCCATCATTAAGACTTGTGTGGACTTATCGTAGAACCATATTAGAAGGTTAAGTTTCCAAAAGCTCTTATAAAATCTGTAGTTATATATATACACACACCTAAATGATTACATTAATTCCTTAAATGGGTAAGGATTTTGGTAAATTATATATGTAATAGTATTTATATAAAATAAATGGTCTAAGAAACATAAACTTTTAATTATTAGTAATGTGGCATGTAGATACCGACCAACTCATCCTAGAAAATTTATGGGAAACTCTAGAATCAACTTATAAATACAGGCATTACAAAAAAATAGGTTTTTAGGGACCCACAAAACTTGTCGCTAAAAATCAATCTATTTCGCTAAAAATCAATCTATGTCGCTAAAGCTATCAGCGACGAGCGTCCGTGTGTCGCTAAAATTGTCGCTAAAAATGCGTCGTTTATAGGTTTTGCGATAAAAACATTGCGGCATCACTAATAATATTATCAGCGACAGGGATAGGGCGTCGTTAATATTATTATCAGCGACAGCGATGGCCCGATATTATCAGCGACAAGGAACATGTGTCGCAAATAACGTTATTAGCGACAATTCTCTTTTGTCACTGATAATATTATCAGCGACTAAACAGCCGCGTCGCAAATAATGTTATTAGCGCATCGCAGGTTCCTTGTCGCTGATAATATTATTAGCAACTGGCCATTGCTGTTGCTGATAATTTAGTAACAACAATAATGTCTTGTCGCTAATAATGTTATTTTTTTGGTCCGATTTGAAATGATCTCTTACTAATAGTTTTGAAACTACAATCGTAATTAGTGGTGAATTAACTTCCCTTTTACATCTTTAAAATAATTTGCACCTAAAAATTCCACAATACTTTTTTTTTGAAAAATCAAATTCCACAATACTTTTATTCATAAGAACCTCCTAGATAATTTGAATTGTAAATATGGAACATATGATAAATCAAACTTTGAATAGTAAAAGTCAATTGACTAAATTACAAATATCTGTATCTAGTCATTACATATAAAAAAAACATACATAAAAAAGATTGACCCATATAAACTATAATTAATTCTCTGTTTGTCTCAAAAGTGGTTCTAGACAAGATTTACACGCCTGAATGAAATAATATATGAAAATATTATTACATAAAGAAACAAAAGTACAAAATGAAAAAGTGACAAAATAAAATGGTTAAGTGGGATATGGAGGCCAAAATCATAAAACCATAAATTAAATTAAAGTTGTTCTAAGTAATAAAATATCTAAAATATAGATAAAACTCAAATGCAATCACGCAATCAAATAGCTAAAAAAGAGCCAACCTTGATCAAAGATTCAAAAGGATCAAAACACCTATTCTTAGATTCAACAAATATCTTCAAAACATAGCAACTCAACCAACAAAGAAGAGTATTGATTTCGTCATTTGCTTTAATTTCCCACTATTTTTATGGTCATAGAAGAGAATTGAAATAGGTTGAGACTCTAGAATCATCATGATCAAGTTAAAAAACTCCAATTTTCTTAAAATTAGGAGAAAGAAACAAAAGGAGAGAGAGAAGAGAAGTAATACCAAAAGAAGTATGGTAAAAGTGTCTAGGGTGGTGATACAAAAATGGTAATCTTCTTAGATACTGTAAAAAGCCATAATAAATCATAACGCTCATTAACACACACATGCAATTAAAGTAACCTCGACCGCAAAGCACCTAGCCTCTAGCTCCTCCATACTCCTTCTAACCTATCAAACTATATTAGTCCTTGAAGTCACTCTTCGAATCGTATCGGCCCTTGACCTTTGTACCCAAGGCACCGACACTCCTCTACAGAAGCTTGGCGTTTAACCCTTGACATTTATCCCCAAGATTTCGAACTGTGCGTGGACCCTTGACCTTTTGTACCCAAGGCCTCAACGACTACTCAACCTATTGGTCGTTGACCGCTACCACATCAAAGCCCAATACACATCCAACCATAAGATTCATCGCGCCGACCCCCAACCTTTTATACCCGGAGCCTTAACACTCATCTTTACCAAGATTGGCAAATCGACCCCCGACCCTTTGTACCTGGAGCCTCGACATCCAGTAGTGACATATCAACCCCGACCATTTGCCACCGTGGTTATGTACTTCTCCATTCACTTTCCATATCAAGATATACCACACAATCAACTCTTAGTCTCCTACTAAGATTCTATCCCATGACTTCTAAGTCACCCACCATATTGTCTCTAGATTACAAAATAACTAGGGAAAATGGACAAAATAAGCATTCTATAAGGGTCTTTTAAGTTTTTTAATCATCCTTTTCAAAACACAAAGTTTTATAGGCATTTGCTGACATCACCTTCACACCAAATGACCCTCACTACCCCTCCACTAATATTTTAGACTTTCCTCCTGATTTCGTCCCTCTACCTCCATCTCCCTCTTTTTCCAGATTTTTTTTTCTTATCGTTTTTCATTATTCTCTTTTCCTCTTCAACAAAGTTTTTTTTTCTCATTCTCTCTAAAATTTTCTTGTAGTTTCTCTTTTCCTTCTTCCATATTTCTATA
>NW_019104541.1:703071-717466 GCF_001995035.1 Momordica charantia
GAATTAAATTTCAAATTCGAATACTTTCTTTTTGTAATTAGATTTTAAATTGATATTTTCATTTGATTAAATTTTATATTAGGAATGAAAGAGATCAAAGCAAAATGAGGGGTTTTAATTTAATTAAAACTACGTTGAGAGATTTAATGAAATTGAGAATAGATTTCGGGAAACAAATTTGAATTAATATTGAGATAGTCCTCAATTCTCGCTCAACCTCGCTCTCTCTCGCTCAACCTCGCTCTCTCTCCCTCAACCTCGCTCCCTCTCGCTCAACCTCGCTCCCTCGCTTAACCTCGCTCCCACATTCCTCTTCCACTGATCTTCTTTCTTCGACGAACGACCTCTTCGTCGGCTTTGATGCATCCAACGTCAGTCACGGGAATCATGGAGGAAAAAAAATTACTGAAAAAATAGAGAAAGAGGGAAGATGGAAAAGAGAAACTCCAAGAAAATTTTAGGGAGAATGAGAAAAAAAAAATTACGATAAGAAAACAGAGAGGAGGAAAAAAAATCTGGAAAAAGAGGGAGATGGAGGTAGAGAGAGGAAATAAGGAGGGAAGTCTAAAATATTATTGGACGAGAGAGAAGAGAGATGGAGTCTGAAGAGAAAAAAAAGCAATGAGCGGCATGAGAGGTCATTTGTCAAAGTTGATGATGTCAGCAGTGACTAAAAAACCTGTGTTTTGAGAAGGACGATTAAAAAACTTAAGAGACCCTTATTTTGTCCATTTTCCCAAATAACTAGCATGTTTTATCACTTCAAACCAATCACAAAATAACAAAGCAACTAGTCTCTTCAGGGCATCGACAATCAATTTACACATCTGTTCGCAACACAACTTTTCAACATGCTTTTCATTCATACAAGAAGAAAAGTATACTCATAGTTCTCAAACCAATAAGTACAGATCTCCTAACTCAACAATTGTCATGTCCCTGTAAGCATAAAGCGAGCACATGCATCCAATTTTAGAACATGCTTTCAATCACCCAAGATTAACCACTCCCAACCATATTAATTAGAAGTTCCCAATTACATCCAACCATCATGACACAAAACATTTCCAACCATATTAATTAGAAGTTCCCAATTACATCCAACCATCATGACACAAAACATTTACATAATATACAGGAGCACATCAAGATGCAAATCCAATAATATCAATCAGAAATTCTCAAACCATGACCAACAATTGTAAATACAAACGATACACGATTATATTAGAATGCAACAATAAACCATTCCAATAGCACACCACAACTCACACACCCGCCCCTGGTACTACTTATAAACACGGTTAAGAACTCCTAACTCTTGTGTTGGTTCGACCCCCACTAAACTTTATTGAAACGATTGGGTTTTTGCTGAATCGATGTCGAATGGGTTAGACATTGTAGAAACGACATTGAATGCATCCGGGCTTGCTGGTCCCACGCTGAAAAGTAATGGATAACTCAAATCGACCTTCGTTTGAGCATGGGTAAGTGCTGAAAAGATACCGAAGTTGGTGGGTAACACAAATCGGCTTTGTACAAGGGTGGGTATCATGAATCAAGCTTCGAACAGGTGCGGGTCAACGCCAAATGTGATACGCCCCATAATTGGGCTCAGGGTCACCGGGTTCGAGCTAAATACATGCTGGTCGTTGGTTGTACCTGAAGAATGTCACGGGTCTAGCACACGGGGGTCTGGGTGTCGCTAAAATTGTGTTGCAAGAGGCGCTGTCGAGGAAACACCGGATCTACGCTACCTTGCGTCGTCGTGCCTTGTCGGATATGATGCAGTCCCATCAGAGAACAGGTTGCGCCGTCGGGAAAACGTCAGAGGACGCCACGCACGATGCTGCTACAGGTTGGACGCCACACCACTGCTTGGAGAGCTGGAATCATGAACTACTACTGCTACATGCTCGGGTTTCATTTGCTACCGCTGAACACCTTGCGCCGCTGCTACTAGAGTCGAAGGAGGACGTTGCCACCGTGGGTCGTCGAGTCACTACCATGGGATGTGGATCCCGTCACAAATCGATGCTGAACGAAGCTGCGGCTGCTACAGGGAGTATCTTCGCGGCCATCGGGGGTTCGTGAATTGCGTTGCGCCACTGCTCATGGGTTTAGCGTTGTCGCTGCTGCATCGTCGAATAACGGGGGTGCTAGGCGACGGGAATGAAAACCACGGGGGACGGCTAGGGCAAGAGGAAAGGGAAGAAGATGACAATAGGATGTTAGGGTTTCACTCAATGTTTGAAATGTCGATGTCGATGGAAATATCAAGGTCCCGATTTTACAAACATGTTGATGTCGATGGATTTTTTGAAAAAAAATACGGGAATTGTGGATATTGATGCAAATTTTTTGAATTAAGAAATAAAGACTTTAATTGTAGCTTAATTAGTTCATAATTGTTCAATTTTCACCATCATATCTAAATATATCAATAATATACTTACGGGTGATCATCGGTGGATCGGAATCGGTTCTGGACTCAAACCAATGCCCACCACCGACTTGTGTTTGTTTCCGTCGGTCAGAGCTTATCGATTTTAGAAGATTCCAAGATTTTGACTGACCAGCTACACCGACGGTCAGTCGATTTTGATCGGTTTGAGGAAGAGGAAAGGTAGAAGAAGAAAAAAGAAAAAAAAAATGGAAACGGAGGAGGAAGATGACTTAGGGTAGGATGCGCCGGTAGAAACTGAGAAGTGAGAAGTAGAAGAAGAAGAGGGTGGCCGTGCCACCGTGGAGTGGGTTGCACCGCCGGAGAATGGGAACAAGAACAATGTAAAGTTTTGATCGGTGAGAGATGAGGAGACGAAAATGGAGGGGAGAGAAGAGGAGAGAGAGAGAAAACGAAAGAGAAAGAGAAAAAGAAGGGAGGAGAAGAAGAAATAAAAGTGAAATAATACAAGTAGTTTTTTTTAAAAAAAAGAAGTTAAGTGGCCTCAAAACCAGCGGCCAGGGCTGGTTTTCAAGGACGGCTGCTGCAGCACCACAGACTATTAAATGTTATTTCTCTCTTTTTTTAAAGTAAAAATATAAAAATATGCCGGTTGGTCGGTCGAAAATTACTTTCCGATCAAACCAATCGACGACATAACTCGGTTTTTATTTTAATAAAACCGACACCGAGCAAAACTTTTATCAAATCGACGTTGGTTCGGTCGATTTTGGTCGGTCGGATCGATTTTTCGATCTTATATGCTCACCTTTAAACATACTTATGAAAATGTCATTGGGATGATAACGTCAGAACAAAACAATGTTTATACTTACGTGTAAATTATTTGAATTAGTAAATTAAAGTTGTTGTTGGTTGATTGTGTTTTATGAATAATTTGTAATCAAATCTAATCTTTAGTGATATAATTAAACAAGACATGTTAAGTAGGTATAAAATTTGAAAAATAAAATTTATTATATACAAAGTGATATAATTTAAGTAATACTTTTCTTTTAATTCAAATAAATATATAATCTTGAGCCAAATTTGAATTGGAAAACCTCCTTAAATTGTTTTAGAAAATATTTTATTTTCTTTGGTCAGATTTACTTATTTGCTAGGAGGTTTGTCTTTTTTATAAGAGATAAAGAGATGGAAACTACAAAAAGAAAAAAATAAGTCGATTCCAAATTATTTAAGAAAAAAAATCAATTCCTACGTTATCTCACCCAAATAAACTATAATACATATATTTTCAAATTATTTAACCAAAATATTCATCGACGCCACTAATAATAGTAAGCATATCTTTACATATTGAGAAACATATTAACGTGTCGCTTGAAATTTGAAACACTTGTTTCACTTGTTTTTTTTTTTTAAGTCTATTTCTATCATTTGATTTAAAACTAAAAAGCAAACACTCTCAATTTCAAAGAAAACCCCTCTTAATTTGTTTTAAGGGATGAGTACACAACTAATCTATTTAGAGTTTTAAATTACAAAAATGGTTTAACTACCCATTTACACACTATTGTCTAAAGATTTGTTCCTAATAAATGGAATCCACTCAAAAAATACCAATTTATCCTTTGTAATATAGATTTGATGAAAATATAAACGCAAAATCCAAAACTGGAAAAAAGAATCAAATCCCTCAAATATTGCCTCCCTATTTCCCCCTCAAATCTTGCCTCCCTGTTTTCCAATTCGATAAAAATCTTCAAACCCCCCTCCCTTCAACATCGTTCTTGGTGTTTTCCGACGGCAATGGGTGTATTTCACGTTGGCAGTTTCTAAACACCCGCACAACCGAAACAACTACACCAGCGGTGCCCAAAAAATATGGCGTCGCCGTCGTCATTAGAAATCTCTGGGCTACAAATCTAGCACGAGGTTATCGTCCATCAGGTTCATGAGGCTGCCGCACCATGGGTGTCGTCACCCTTGCAAAACTAGCGCCTTGGAGGGATGTCGTCAACGCAAGGAGTCACACCACCGTGGAGGGATGTTGTCGCTGCTACTGTTCAAATTTGGGAATGCACTTCTGGCTGTTGAAAATTTGTCGTTTGTCATGGGTTGCGCCATCACGGGTTTGCCGTTGCTTGGGTGTCGTGGAAGGGAGAAAAAAAAACTAGAAAGCGTAGGGTTTGAGAAAATAGATATGTCACTATGGAGAAAAATCATATATATCAGTATATATTATATAAATATTGAGATATATTATTATGTATTGTACGATAGATAAAAAAGTATATATCATATAACTTAGTTTAGTATATAACAATAAAAAGTATATATTATATAACCTTTTAGAAAATTATATATTTCTATACCGTATATTAGAATATTAAAATGAATAAATATATTATAAAATGGTCATTGAAATATATTATATAATCTAATGGTTGGAGGAGTATATGTATATCATACCATTGAAAAAAAAAAGACGCCCTGGACAAAAACGCTAAAAAAATAATAAGAGGAAAATATAGAGATAATATTTTGGAGGAGTATATATTTATCATACTATTTAAAAATAAGACATCGAACCAAAAAATTATGGAAGAATAAACTTGAAATTCGAAATTAGGATTAAGGCAAAGATGGAAAAAGAGAATAGAAAAAAAATTGTTATAACTAAATGGATATAAAGAGTCTGATTTGAATATATCATATTTAATACGTAGAATCCAAATATGGGAACTTTTGAAACCTAATTAAATCTAATTATTCTCTCTAAGTTCAAATAATTGAGATAAGATACATAGGTATATATATATATATATATATATATATATTATATTCATAATAATATTTGATTTCAAAAGTCTTCACGGTGTATATGTTATATCCTAAAATATATATATGAATAATTAATTGTTAACATTTTATAATAATACATGATATGCAAATTATATCCTACTTTAAAGACGTATATACATAATGTTGATTTCAAAAGTACAAGTAGCATATATGTTATAACCTATATACTACATTAACATAAAAATGAAAATGAAATAACGAAAAAACATGAACATAATTGAATGCACGATAAGAAAATCGTGGGTTATGAAACTATGAGAAAATGGTTGATATATTTTCAATTTGAAATCATGGGTAAATCTACCCATTAATTAATTTGAAATTTGAAATCATTATAATTTTTTGTAATTAATATATGAAGGAGTGATTTAAGTGATTATGGAAATAATTGGGTTGGGCCCACAATAATTAAAGGTTTATCAAATCAAAATAAGGATTTAAATCTTTTAGATTTCAAAAAAAAATATATATATATATAACAATAATAAATATAAATACAATAAATAAGGGTAAAATCGGTATTATTAAAAAATCGCCAATTTTAGACATTTTTTAAAATAAATTTGTAAAGCAGCTCCAGGGAGACATTACTAACTCTTGTTTTAAAACTAAAAAGTCAAACTCCCAATTTTAATAGAAAGCCAGAAGAAACTGAAATTTTATTTTCAATAATAAAATGAGGGAAAAATCCTAATCATTTTCCATGAAAGAAAACCCATTTTAAAAAGGTTGAGAAATTTATTTTAGAGATTAACTAAATTTTAAAACCGAGAATAAAATCCAAGAGAAAAGATTAAATTTCCAAAACTTTGAATTAAGATTTAATTAAAATCTCTCTCCAAAATTTGAAAACTTAATTTATCTTATTCCAACGAAATTAAACTTATTCCCAATTTACACAAACATTATAACTCCAAAATAAGAAGAAAATCCAATAATCTAATTTATCAGCTTAACGGAAAATCAATGACATAATTTAAATCTTAAAATAAATTAGCCAGAAAACGCGGACGTTACACACTACCTACCTTAAAAAAACTTTCATCCTCGAAAGTTCGAGGGTCACTACTCTAAATGTCGGGGCGTTACACTAAACCACCTCTCTCGAGCATAAGATTCTAAATCTAAGATCAATTAATCTATGATCAGTAGATTAAAGGCATGAAGTATAGAGAACACAAATAAAATATTCAAATGCATTCAATACAGATAATCAAAAAATCAATCCATAAAGTTCAATGACTACGTCAATCTATAAGATAAGATGTTTAGATACTCATATTAATCGTAAAACAATAAAATCTCAATGAAAATTTCATAACAAAACTAGAAGAATCAAGAGAAAGGAGAAGAAACTAAGTCCGACACGTCAATCATCCGTCCCTGAAGCGGCCTCGACTATCTCGATCCTTGAAAATTTTTTTTCTAAGCTTTCCAACCCTCCAAATTAGCCAAAAAGGTAAACTGCCAAAAAAACCTCTCTAAAACTCTCCTCTCCACTCGACGGCTAAACAACCCTAATGTTATAAAAAAATATATAAAAAAAGGTGTGATAGCGTTGAGATGCTAGAAGGTTGAGACGTTATAAGCCGCAGTGTTGAAACGGTACGTATGTTAACACAAATTGATTAGAATCACAACTAGAAATGGATCGCATGAACTCAAAATATACCAGATAGAACAATCTTCGTATGAAACTTAAAAACATAGATGAGATCGGGAGAGATTGACACCAGATTTTATAGTGGTTCGATCGTTAACAAGGTCTACATCCACTTTGAGGTATTTCAATATAATCAACCAGCTGATACAAGAATAGAGACTTATCTCTACAAGCTTCAAAGCTGTACAGCAACTGAAAATCGGTAACACTGGACTTCTTCAACAATTCGAACGCTTGGCCTCTCAGCTATTCGACTCTTCTGGAATCACCTCTCCACCCACTCAAAATTTTCTCTCTAACCCATTACAAAAAGCACTCCCCCTCTCTTTTATTTACAGGGAAAAATCCACCCAATATAACTAACAATATTCCTTTCTCACCTTACTCACAAAACGTGAAACCAAAGGAAATACAAATAAAAGAGATAATAACTAAGCAGTGAGGTGGACAAATATTCAAAGCTGGACAAAAATACAGGGATCCAGCTTGGAATAATAAAACAAATTCTAACTAATTAAAAATGAGCTATCAATTAGATAACAATTCTCCACCTTGATAACTGCATTTTAAAAAACTTGATACGTGGCTCAACATGAAAATACCTCTGAATCTGTGATACAATCAATGATCACCAAACTTTGAAGACAACTCTCAAGATTCTTAGCTGGTAAGGGTTTTGTCATAGCATCTACAACATTCAGTGTAGTATCAATCTTTTCCAACTTTATTTTTCCTTAAGCTCTAAAGTGAAATCTCACATCTATGCGTTTGGTTCTCTCGTGATAGGTCTGATTTCTTGCTAAAAACAGAATACTTTGGCTGTCACAATAAACCACAACAGGATACTTTTGACTTACCTTAAGTTCTTGTTAGGTGTGTTGCCCTGAATTCGTAGTTTGTAATTATGTAAAAACAAATTTATATTCAATAAAGTTTTGTTTTTCTCATTCAACAAATTTGTGGTTGAATTTACAACATTGCATTGTCCAAATCCAATAAACTAAACATCCAAGGTTATTATCATGTAACCGGGGCAGTATATATACTGGGTATATAATTGACATACCCTCAATATACAAGTGGATAATGTCCTGAGAATAACCTAAAGGGTCTATGGTATATGTATAAAGTTGGACACTTCATCCTAGCAACACTAGGGATACATCTCACTTTGTAAATGTTACAAACGACCCGATCCAGGTCGTTCGCATGGAGACATGCAAGTGGGGGTATCCTATACAATGAGTGTATAAGACCGAACCACTAAATAGCCAATCTTTAGATGTATCACCGTTGACTAATAGGTTGCTATTTCATATGATGACCAGACAACTCATTCTCAATCTTGAGTAAGTTATGGACTCTTACCCGTGAGGGCTTGTTCTTTGATCTGTATTGGTGAAAGTGGTCTGAGTCACCGACTCAACATTCCTACCATTTTGAGGACGAGACTGAGTGGGGAGCTAGAAACATAACTTTACAAGATGGAATTCACTCCTCCCCGATTTTAGGGGAGTAGATGAGTGTTTCCTTTTGTGCTGACTCTGGGACTTGTACAAGGGGCCACACCCTCTCACTAGCCCAAGAGGAACTTCCAGTTATTGGTTGGACCATAACCAGGTTGTTCATTAGAGGATCAGCGGTACTTAAAGGTACAAGATGTAACCCAGGGGTAAAACAGTAATTTGACCCATCTATGGTTAGGAACACTCATGAACGATTGACTTGCCGTTAATGGTTGATGTCTGTGGACACATAAATATTCTATAATGAGAACAGTGCAGCTGCGGGTTTTTAGTAGAGTAACTCGTAGTTAACGTATGTTGATTAAGGTGGTTAATGACTTTAACCAATTAACTTTGCAACGTTGGAGCTTCTGATCTATAGATCCATTAGGTCTCATTGCTAGCTCGTAAAGGTTAATTAAGAACATTAAGTCTTGGAAAGAATTTGAATTGTTCAAATTTTATTAAAAGAGAATTTGAGTTAATTGTGTATGACACAATTTAATATAATGTATGATGATACATTATAAAACTATATATTATAAGAGAATAATATGAATTGGATTCATATTAAAACTATAGGTTAAATTTTAATATAATCGAATTCATACTAAATGTTATAGGTTATGAGGGATATGTATATTTAAATATGATTCAAATATTAATTAATTTAATTAAATGTGATTTAATTAAATTATGTTTAATTAATTAATTAATTAAGATTTAATTATTATTAATTAAATTAAAATAATTTTAATTTAATTAGTTATTTAATTAAATATAATTATATATATATATTAATTAGTTTTTTAATATAATTAACAAACCTACCACTCCCCATAATTTTTTCTGGGAAGGTGGTGAGGTGGAGAGTGGCTTCAAAACACAGACTTATTCTCTGGGTTTTGTTGTTGGTTTTGATTTTCTCTACAAGCAAGATAACCTCTCACTTTCACGAACACAATTCCCGTTTTTTGTCCTTTTCCAAGAATCAAGATCCCACAATCCAGGTTTTTAATCCTAAAGACATAGCAAGATTGCTTTGTGGTGGTATTCGTTCGTGCGTTCATGTTATTTTTGTTCGTGCCGAATCAAAATTCTTGCTCGGGGAAGAAGATTTACCAACAGTCTTCAAATGTAAGTCATTTTTTCTCCAAGAGGCTTAACCTCTAATTGAGAATAGAATTGTTTTGTTTTAAAAACCATAACGTATAATTTCTAAACCGAATCGAATCACAAGCGATCAACCGCTTCCACTGGATATTCTATCCCATCAGTTCTGATGTCAATTCTTGAAGCCAAAACCCTTCTTTGACTGCTTCTGTCATTGTCATGTATTCAGATTCGATTGTTGATAAAGCAACAACAGATTGAAGGATAGATTTCCAACTAACAATGTTTCCAAAATATGTAAACGCAAGACCCGATCTTCTCCTATCACAATCTGCTGCATAATCAGCATCAACAAATCCCTTTAACTTCACCTGCCTAATATTCTCTTTGGTATACAGTAGTCGATATTTTATTGTTTCTTTTATGTATCTCAGGACATACTTAATTGTTTGCCAATACATTTTTCTAAGATTGGCCATAAATCTGCTAACAACACTGGGCATGAGCAGGCCTTATACAGACCATCAAATACATGAGATTCCCTACTACATTTGCACAGGGGACAGACTCTATTCTCTGTTTTTCTTCATCAATTGAAGGTGACTCTTTACTTGATAACTTGAAGTGTCTAGTAATTGGCATTGCGGTTGGTTTACAATCTGACATTCTGAACTTACTAAGTAGTTTTAGGGAATAAGTTTCTTGAATAAATCTAAGGGTTGCATTTTTTCGATCCCTTAGAATATCAATCCCTCTCTTAGCATTACCAAGTTCTTTCCTATCGAATTTTCCCTTCAATTTTTGTTTGAGTTGTTCAATCTCTAACTTGTTTGAACTTGCCAACAACATATCATCAACGTACAGTAACAGATAAACAGATGCTTTATATCTAGAATGCTTGAAATAAACACAATGGTCAAGTTTACTGTTGGAAAACCACATGAAAGAATAAATGAATCAAACTTTAAATACCATTGTCTTGGGACTTGCTTTAGACCCTATAATGACTTTTTAAGAAGGCATACCTCATTCTCAGAACCCTCTTTTACAAACCCAATTGGCTACTGCATATATATGGTCTCTGTCAAGTCCCCAAGTAAAAAAATAGTTTTGACATCTAGTTGCTCCAATTCTAGATTATAAGCAGTAGTTAATGACAGTAAACATCTTATGAATGAATGTCTAACAACCGGAGAGAATATCTCCTCATAATCCACTTCTTCACGTTGGCTAATATCTGATGGGATTAGAAGAATCTGTACTCTCTTTCAGTTTGTATATTCCACTTACACCGTACCCCACTAATTTTTTATTAGGAGGTCTGTCTACTAATTACCATGTCTCATTTTTTCACAAGGAATCCATCTCTTCATTCATGGCTTCTTGTCACTTGTATTTCTCTTTTGAAACTATTTCAGACTTATAAGTCAGAGGTTCATCATCTGATTGCTCAATTTCTGCATTTAAGGCATAATATACAAGGTCTGCACTAGCATATCTTGTAGGTGGCCTTATTTCTCTTCTTTTTCTATCACGGGCTAGTTGATAATCTTGTAGCTTATGGGTTGAATGTCTCTCGTTTCAGGTGATGCCTCTGTTTGTTCTTCAATTTCAAAAGTGTTTACATCATCTGTTACAACCTTGGACAATTCAACTTTTATTTCAAATGAGTAATTTTAGGGAGTATTATCTCCAATTTTTTCCCCAAGGGCTTAGAAAAAGCAATAGTTGTTTCATCAAATGTAATATCTCTATTAATGATACATTTTTCTTCCCCTTCTTCGATACACCACAATCTTCTTCAATACACCACAATCGGTATCCTTTAACTCCTTGAGGATATCCAAGGAATAGACATTTTAGCCTTCCAGTCCAATTTGCCTTCTTTAGAATGAGCAAATGCTAGATATCCAAAAACCTTCAAATTGGACAGGTTAGGTGGATGTCCAATCCACATTTCCATAAGAGTTTTCAGTCCTATTGCTGTCGAGGGAGACCTATTGATCAAATATGAGGCCGTCATTACGACTTCTCCCAAAAACTTCTTAGGTAAGTTAGCATTGGACAGTAGACATCTTACCCTTTCATGAAGTGTGCAATTCATTCTCTCTGCCAAACCATTTTGTTGTGGAGTCCCTTTGACAGTGTAATGTCTATCAATATCCTCTGTTTTTTCTTAAACTCATTTGAAAGGAATTCAAGGCCATTATCAGTTCTAAGATATTTTACTTGCTAATTAGTTTGATTTTCAACTAACCTTTTCCATCCTACAAACTTTTTGAAGGTTTCATCATTTCCTTTGAGAAGGTATATCCAAACTCTCCTTGAGAAATCATCAACAATGGAGAGAAAATACCTAGCTCCACCTAAGGAAAGTGTTTTTTCAGGTCTCCAAAAGTCAGCGTGAACATATTCTAGAATCCCTTTTGAGTAATGCTATACTTTGCTGAAAGATACCCTAGTACTTTTTCCATAAACACAATGTTCACAAAAATCTAGTGAACCAATTGGATTATCATCAAGTAGGTCTTGTTTTTGTAGTTCCTTTAAGCCTCTCTCACTAACATGTCTCATGTGTCATAACTTTGTTTGATTTTGTTCTTTTATTGAAGTTACGGCTGTTGTTCCCATCACAATATTTCCTTCTAATATGTAGAGACCATTCTTCAATTTTCCTCTCATTTTAACACTGGCTCCTTTTATGATTTTCAAAGAACTATTTTCCAACTTACAAACATGTCCAGCTTTGTCAAAAACACCTAAAGGACAACAAGCTTCTTTTAAGGTATGGTACATATCTAATAGAGGACAATTCTCTAACTTGATTATCAAACATCTTAACCTGAATGCTGCCAATACCTTTTATGCTAAACTCGTGATGATTACCAAGGAGCACTTTACCTCCTTCTGTTTCATCAATCTTCAAATGAAATTTAAAAACAGAGATGAGATCGGGAGAGATTGACACCAGATTTTATAGTGGTTCGACCATTAACAAGGTCTACATCCACTTTGAGGTATTTCAATATAATCAACCAGTAGATACAAGAACAGAGACTTATCCCTACAAGCTTCAAAGTTGTACAGCAACTGAAAATCGGCAACACTGAAATTCTTCAACAATTCGAAGGAGACGAACCCTTGGCCTCTCAGTTATTCGACTCTTCTGGAATCACCCCTCCACCCACTAACAATTTTCTATCTGACCCATTACAAAAAGCACTACCCCTCTCTTTTATTTACACGGAAAAATCCACCAAATATAACTAACAGCATTCCTTTCTTACCTCACCCACCAAACATGAAACCAAAGGAAATACAAATAAAAGAGATAATGACTAAGCAGTGAGGTAGACAAATATTCAAAGCTGGACAGAAATACAGGGATCCGGCTTAGAATAATAAAACAAGTTCTAACTAATTAAAAATGAGCTATCAATTAAATAACACTGCACAACGTTGAGACATTACGACAAATTTATCAAAGACGTTTTAAGTTCGTAGCATCTCAACGCTATCTCCTCGGGTTTAGGCTCCAATCTTTGTTGTGTACTCTTCCTTAGTCACTTTGACTCGGATTTTTCTCTTAATTTAATCCAATAATTTTTGGTTTCCTCTTAATTGTCAATTCCTGCGAAATATATTTTATGTGTATACATTTATTATAAAGAAACGAAAACTAACAAATAATTTCCTTATAAATCTAATAAAATGTAGCTCACGTAGTTCACTATATGTGTGATATATATGGGGCTTCATTGAGTCTTAACAGAACCTCTTTGAGAGCAAACGAGGGAAGGTCTTCTCATAGGTTTCAGAAAGTTGGGAAGTTATCAGAATTGGGTCTTCATTTACTAAGGGTCCGTTTGATAACAATTTTGATTTTTTTTTTTTGGTTTTTATGTTTTATATTTTTAGTTTTATGTTTTTAGAAAACAAAAATCATATATGTCTCATAACTGTTTTTAGTTTTTAAAAAACAAAACATCAGACATGTTTGATGACAATTTTTAGTTTTTTGTCTTTAAAAAGTTATAAAATTGAAAATATATAGCAGAGAGAGATATTCTCGTGAAAAATTACCGATTTTATGATTAATTTTAATTATGTTTAGAATTTAATAAAAAGTGTAACAAATACATATTAATTATTTTTAAAATTATTATTTACATGTATAAATAACTAGTTTTAAAAAATATTTAATATTTTATTCACAATTTAGTAAATATGTCAATAAAATATATATTAATTATTTAAAAAATAGAATCGGGGATAGGGTCGGAACATGCATTTCATATTCTTGGAGCGGGGACTCAAGTCTGCGAGAATTTTTGTCATCTCTAATGTAGAGATATGAAATTAAAGTTTAGAGAGATGGAAAACAAACTTTTGAAAGAGAAAGTTTAGAGAGAGAAAAATATTGAAAAAATAGTGAAAGAAAAGTTAAAGACAGAAAGAGAAAAAAGTAAAGTTGAGAGGAAAAATATGTTAAAGGAAAAAAAATTAGAAAGAGAATGAAAAAATATAGTGAGAAAAAAAATTAGAGATAAAAATAATTTTCGAAATATATTTTTTAGAGAAAATAAATAAAAACTTACAGTGAAAGAAAATTGAACAAGAAAATAAGACACAATTTTCAAAGGAAAAATAGATTAGAAAGAGAAATAAAAGTTATAAAAGACGAAATTTTAGAAAGAGAAAAGTTCGGAAAAATATTAAATTTTTAGAGAAAGAAATGAGACTAATCTATTAAAAGAAAAAATAAAAATATATAAAGATAACTTTTGGAGGGAGAGAAATAATAATAAATATTAAAAATATTAAAATTTATAGAGAGAAAAA
>NW_019104541.1:722383-752822 GCF_001995035.1 Momordica charantia
CCTGAGCAGCGGTTCGGCGACTGATGGATGGGACGGCGGTTCGTGCGTCAGCGTGGATGGTGCGGCGGCGTGAGAGCGAGGAAGGATGCTGCAGCGTGTTTTGCGTGGATGGGAGCAGCGGCGGCGGCTGAAGCAGTGACAGATGCAGGCTGGAGGAGGCAGCGGCTGAAGCTGTCAAAAGCAAGAAGGAAGGTTAAAAGCCTTTTTTTTCCATTTTATTAAACCCTAATTTCTTTTTTAAAAAAATCAATAAATGTATTACTTATGTTTACTCTATTATTTTTAAATCTTATATTAGATAGAGGTTAAATTTTAAAATCTACACCAACACAGTTTTATCAATTTTATATTTACTCTCTTATTTTTAAATCTTATATTAGACATGAGTAAATTTTAAAATCTACACCAATACAGTTTTATGAATTTCTTTTAAAATCTACTTTCAGATTCTAATTAAGAATTTAAAATTATATTTAAAATAAATATTTTAATTTCATTTACATTTTATTAGATACGGTTGATTCCCTAAAATTAAGGTTGGTTGTTTTTTCAATTATAAAAAATCTTAGATCCCTAAAATTATGCATATATACCTAATTGGTTACAAGGGTATATTTGTCTAAACATTTTATCAGTATTTAAAAAAACGATTTAGCCGTTATTGCAATATTTTGGTCATTTTTTAAAACGTGTTATTAAATTTGGTGATTCCTGCCGTTGCACTTTTTTAAAGATTGTCCCTAGACACACTTAAAAACGATGTACAAGTTATAAATGAGCCCATTATTAACCAATAGCCCACCAGATTTTCCAGCACAAGACTAAGGCCCAAGCTAATAAATGGGCCCAACGATCACAAAGGAAATTTAAGAGACGAGTATTCAAAATATTCAATATAAGTAACTTCACCAACGTGGTTAAAACTTAGAAGATGCAAACACATGTACTGAAAGAGAAAAGGAAAAAAAAAAAAAACAAACAAACAAAAATTAAAACTAGGATCATAATGTGTAAAATACGAGACCCTTGAAAATAGATGTAGTTAAAGTAGGCAAAGCGAAACAATTAAGATTTTAGATATTCTATATTACTTAAAGGAGAAAGTAGGTAAAAACTAATTCTCTGTTGTAAATCTTGTTGTCGTTAATATTGTTAAAGAATGATGATGTGACATATTTATTGGATAAATATTTGTTAATTTGACATGACTGAACAAATATATGATGAAAAGAAGTTGTTAGTTTTTGGATAAACACGTGTAACATACCTCCTTTTGAAACAACTTATGGAATCTTCTTTTTTATTAACCGTGCCATTTTAGTTTATTTAGTTGTTCACTTTCTATTATTATTAGTTTGTAGGTTGCTAAATTATAAGTTTAATCCTTAAACTTAAATTCTTTCTTAAAAAAAAAATCCTTCAACTTAAATTTAGGTGTCTAATATGAACTGAATAAATAAACTACATTTATGTAGTTAAAATTTTCTGAAGTTTATGAACTAAATAAACCACCGCCACCATCAAATTTGAGTATAAAACTTGTAATTTTTATGGAAAGAAAAGATTTTTTAATTTTCATAGTTTGTCATTTATGGGAGTGTAAAAGAATTTGAAACAACTAGGCAGTATCATGTGGCTAGTCGCAGTCGACAGTTGGATCTTCTTTTTTCGTCAGAGAAATTTGATAGATGATAAGATAACAGCCTAAAATATTTCAAGATCAAGATCAAGATTCTCGAAGGTGAATAACTGTTGGTGCTTTTAAAATTGGAAACAATCTTTTCGAGAAACGATTATATTATATTCATGTTACTGACCCGCCGGTTGTTCGAAATCCGCAATCCACTTACCGAATATATTGTAATTAATAAATCCAACAAAATTTTTCATTTTTGATTTTTCTTGTCCGTCAATCGCGTGTGGCGTGGATCCCATTGGGCCCTTGCCTTCCTCCCGCGACAAAACGCAATTATCTGTACTGATGATTGATGACATCGTCAACGTGACTACTGTATTTCGCAGCAAAAAACAAAAAGAAAAAGGAGAAGAAGATGAAGATGATGATCATCTGGACTGTGGATGCGTTTGTGATTGGTAATTAATTCGATGAAGAAAAGAAGAAGAAGAAGAAGAATCAGAAGAATAAGGATCAAATTTTCGATATGGGTTTCGGCGAAGACAATCTGAGGGGGGTAATTCTGGCTTTGCTCTCAAGTGGGTTCATAGGGGCGAGCTTTATTATCAAGAAGAAAGGGCTTAGAAGAGCAGCCGTATCATCTGGGGTCAGAGCTGGTGAACAATTTTCCTTCTGAATATACTTGATTTAGGGTTTTTGTTCGTTGATTTTTATTGGGGTTTGTTCGTAATCAGATGGCCTTGTCGTTGTTCTTTGTTTTTCAGGTGTTGGAGGCTATACTTACCTCCTGGAGCCTTTATGGTGGGTTGGAATGATCACAAGTGAGATATTATTTTTGACTCTCTACATCCAAATTGTTGATATGATGATGAATTTTCACATGTTTTCTTACCATACATATGGATGAATTTAAATTTGGAAGTAATTTGCTGGACAGAATTCAAGATTCTAAAGGTTCCGTTTGCCACTGTCTAATTAGTATTCATTTGCCCCTTCTCTTTCCCCTGAATTCGTAACTTTCTGCTTTAGGATCCCATATTTGATCATATTCATACAATCTCCAATATTCTTACTGTTTGTAATCCAGTGATTGTTGGCGAGGCTGCCAACTTCATTGCATATGCATTTGCCCCTGCAGTTCTTGTAACACCTCTCGGTGCATTAAGTATAATCGTAAGGTATTTCTCGCCTGGTGTGTTTGTTCTTTCTCCATTATGTCGAAAATCATCTTAGTAGTGTTAGCTTACAGAGTTCTCTCTGACATTCTTCAAATGGGGTTTTCTAGTGCTGTGTTGGCTCATTTTATCTTGAAGGAGAGGTTGCACAAACTTGGGATTTTGGGCTGTGTGATGTGTATAGCAGGTTCGGTCATTATTGTTATTCATGCACCAATGGAGCTTCCTATTACTTCTGTACAGGAAATATGGAATATGGCAATGCAGCCAGGTTAAACGTCTGGCTTGAGGCTCGTCCGATTTTTGTTCTTTACATTGACATTTATGAGCTCATTGCTGACTGATGCGTTTTATGTTTTTCAGCCTTTTTGCTATACGTGGGCTCTGTGATTGTATTGGTTTTTATTCTTTCCATCCATTTTGCACCGCGATGTGGACATACCAATGTGTTGGTGTTTACTGGAATATGTTCGCTGATGGGTTCTCTCTCGGTAAGTTGCTTCTTAGCATAACATCTAGTTTATTTTAAGTACGAGATACAGTTTATTGTCCAATATACAGTGTTTAGACCCTTGAGATGCCATGCAACTGATCTTGCAAACAACTTATTACACCTGACAATGAATTTAACATCAGGAAACTCTAGATACAACCCCGGTCCCCTTAACTATCCGCCTACCCTCCCTCTCCTCTGTTTTTCCTTATTATGAAATTACCATGACGTGAAATGTCTTCGGCTTTTATACACTTACAAGATTCATCTATTGTCTTTATATTCCTTCGATATTTATATTTGTTACTTTGAATGTTGTAGTTCTGTGTTTTAGTTGAAGGATCAATTGTTTCCTCTTTAGCATGTTGTTGTGATATTTCTTTCCTATTTTGGACTTTCGCTTATGCCAAAAAATATACTGGCAAAATTTCTCAGTATAAGCACTTCTTGATTTCTTCCAAATGTGACTCGTATCATTACTTGTCTAAATTCAATGGTCTTTCTTTTTTAAAATTGTTAGATTAAAACGAGTTAAATAGCTAACAAGCCAAAGGTTCTTAATAAGAAAATGATTCGTTATTTAAGCATCCTACCCAATTTTCTTCCAAAATTAAGTCGAAAGGATATGTTAGCATTGCTTTCTCATTCTGTCAATTGATTTTCTGTGTGATTGTAATCTATCTCAAAGTAACTGCAGACTTCATCTTGAATATTTGCAGGTTATGAGTGTTAAAGCCCTCGGGACATCGTTGAAATTGACCTTTGAGGGAAAAAACCAATTAATCTTCCCTGAGACATGGTTTTTCATGTTGGTGGTGGTTACGTGCGTCATTATTCAAATGAATTATCTCAATAAGGTTGGCAATTTGTACTACTTTTTTGACATTCTTAGACTGGCATGCAGTCGCTTGACTTTTAAAATCATGTTCGAGTTCTCTGTCTCACAAAATAAAGATAGTAACTAGTTGGTGCAATTCCCTTCTTCTCTAATGTGTTGTTTTCTTTTGCTCCCTTTGCTTTTTCTGAAAGATTGAAAACTTCTTTTTAGTCCTGTACTTGAAAGGAAAGCTGGAATTCTTTGTGAAATTTGTCTTTATATTTTTGCTGTAATTTGGAAAATTTTGAAGGAAAGGAGTAGAGAAGGATCTGATGTAAATAGAGATTTCAATGATGTTTTTGATTTTATCTTCTCTGTTACATCTAATTAGTGTATCCTTTCAAAACTTGTTTGTAATTATTTCCTCAACTAAATGTCGGAGCATAAGTTAAGGCCTTCCGGAAGGTTGAAGGTTGATCCAATCTCCACATTTAAAAAACTACTTTCCTCTCCAAATGATAACACCCTTTACCAAGGGACTTCATGTGCCAAAGAGAGCTACAATTAGACGTAAGAAGGATTCTAGTAGGAGAATACATCCAATTTGAATTGTTGCTGCCTCTTGATCTTCTTAGGCTAAAAGGATGCTTTGAAATGACCTTTGTAACCTCCTGATCGAGAGTTCTACGATTTGTGAGTGATGGAGCCTAACAGGTCTCGAGTTAATTATTCTCAATGAACTCGGTTTCTAAGCCCTTTTGTAATTATCCATTAGGCTTATTCTTTTGGACTGGAGTCCTTTTCTTTTGGGGGCGTCCTCTTTCAGGGCTGTCTTTTTGTATGCCCTTTTTGTAGGTCTTTTTTCTAGATCTTGTATCTTTTTGTATCTTTTTTCATTATTCTCAATGAAAGTGTTGTTTCTTATAGAAAAAATACACGTCCCGAGTTCATAGTGTTACATCTCTATGGAAGGATACCAGTTCTCCAAAGTGAATTCATAAGAGAATTCACTACTTCGTCTCTTCACCATTAAGGTTATTTCACATATTAAAGCTCCAAGACAAAGACTCAAGATCGCAACACTTTGAAATGATCTTCCTAGAATCTGTACCTTCTATCATCACCACAACAAAAGAAGTCATCTCCTTGATTATATCACTATGGGTAAAAGTTTGAAAATCGCATTCCATGGACCCTTCAACAAAGTCCTCCCATAAGAAAGTCCCTCAAATTTTTTTGAGTCTTTAGTAGAACACTATTTAGGGCTTCAAATATAGAGAAATAGTAAGTGGGAAGAGTATAAAGGACTAACTTAATCAAAGTAATCTGCCCCCTTCGAGAAAAAGAATGCTTCCACTTGCTTAAATTATCAGAGATTACATGGGCATCGAGAACAACTCTGACTTCGGATTTCCAAGACTCAAATACTGAATTGGCCATTGAATTTTGACCAATTATTCATACATCCAATACCATTAGCCACACGCTGCACCTTGGAGATGTTGCAGTCAATTCTAGGAACACTGGATTTGGTCGAGTTAACCTTTAAACAGATGGCTTCTAAAAGATGAAAATAATTGAGGTAAAGGGGTCCAGCCAAGGAAAATTGAAGTGTTTTGTTAACAAATTGGAGATGCTTGATATGAATTCCTTCTCTATAAGACCGTTAACAAAAGTAGAGTGCGTGTACAAGAAGCAAGTGGAAACAGTTAGCAATAGAAAAAGAAAGAGAGACGAGAGATCCTTTTGACGAATGCCTCTAGAAGCCACTCTAGGCATTTCATTAAGAACAATGGAGCAACTAGTGGAGGAGAGACATGACCACATCCAAAACCTCCATCTCATGCGGAAACTGTTAATATTTTCTGATTCCAACGTTGTAGGATTACAGGGTAGTTGTATGGAATTAGTTGAAGTCTACATAAATTGGATCAGATACTCATTATTACTAACAAAAAGAGTTCAACTTTTTTGTACTTGAAATCCTATCTTTATTTCCATCTGCTACTTATTAAGGAATTTCAATTAGCAATTATGATTGATATCAAGATATTAGTTTCATTTGCTTATCTGCTGGCAATATGGCTGGTTGGAAGTAGTACGAAAGAGAAATCATATCCTTGATGAGAATTCAAGTATATGAATCCCAGTGATTTTATTTGTTTTACAGATTCTTCAATTGTTTATTATGTCCTCTTTGCTTTTCTTTACATTGCATTAATTAATATAATTCTCCAATTTCTCTATTGGTTCACCGAGCTAACTTCTGAAAGATGATTTATCAGTTGTCTATGGAACATCACTAGATGCCTCTTACTCATATTTGATAATATACTTAATTTTTCAGGCACTTGACACGTTCAACACTGCAATTGTCTCCCCAATATACTATGTGATGTTTACAACACTTACAATCCTTGCAAGTGTCATAATGTTCAAGGTATGGAAAATCTATTTGTGTGTGTACTTGTTAGTTGTTACCAGCATCTGCACCCGCATCCCCACCAAAAAGATGGGTAAAAGCTATGAAAGTATGAAGTATATACTCTTTAATATGTTGAATTTGGTAATATGAGGCCCGTTTGGTAACGTTCTCGTTTCTTATTACCTCATTTCTTAGAAAGAGAAAAAAAAAACCTGCATTTTGTGAGTTTTCATGTTATTTCTTGGAAAGAAAAACAGACTTGTGTTTAGTAATGGTTCATATTTTCTATTCTTTCTGGTTGATTGAAGAAATGAAAAAAGTGTGTTTGGTAATTGTTTTTGGTTTCTTGTTCTCTCACATATGAAATTAAAAGGTAAAGGTTCTGAATCAAAATTGATTTTTTACAATAAAATATGAAACAATGTGCTGTTATATTTAACTTTTTCATATTTATTTATGCATTATATAAGTAAAAAATATAACTTTTATTTATGGTTTCGAAACAAGAAAAGAAATTTGTTTTCGTTGTTCTCAAAATTTGTCTACAATTTTGGGAATATTTTTTAAAAATGAGAAACAAGAACGGGAATAGTTATTAAATGCTTATGTTACTCAAAAGTTGGAAAATGAGAAACAAGAAGCGGAAGCATTACCAAATGACCTCTAGTTACTTGATTTCCTTAATAGATGATTCGATTATGAATGCATAATTAATTTCGGGATAGAATTTCATGAATGAAAATTTGAATTTGGATTCATGCCATGATCTGTGCTTTGATATCAATGGAGAGGTGGGCTAGGACGGTATTTTAGCATTTAATTCTCTCTTTATTATGTGTCATTAAGATTTAAAAACTTAATATGATAAAAATACTCAGAAATACATCTTCAACTTCAGGATTGGGAAGGCCAAAGTGGAGGAATGATCATCTCTGAAATATGTGGCTTTGTTGTTGTGCTGTCCGGTACCATTTTACTGCAAGTAACCAAAGATTTCGAAAGAAGCACGTCCTTCAGAGGTGTGTTAAACAACTTAGTAGTTGCATCGTAAAGTGGGATATAACTATTTCATCTGCAGATGTTATTAAGATATGTGAACTGAAACAAAATCTTTGGCATTTCAAATACATATGCAGGCAATCATACCCCCGGATCTCCTTCGTTATCTGCACGACTTTACAACGGAAATGGAGAACTAGCAAAGTATTGTGATGAAGAAGTGCCTCCTGAGGAAATCTGCTTGAGAATACAAGAATCATACTAGTAGTTGTTCTCCCATCTGCTACATATATCCCCTCAGCCAAAGCGTACCATACAGGAGGACCCGTGATGTCTAGAAGTAAATATCGCAGTGCAGGTAGATTATCAGAAACTAGTTAGCTGGCTGTTGTACGGGCGTCAGAGTGTCATTGATACCAGTTTCATTGTTTAGTTTTGAACATGGTGGAGATTTTCCGGGGGAGGTTTGTTGCGCTTAATGCGAGGGATCCTCACAGAAGACACAACTGGGTTTAAGACACAGGAAGCTTGAGAGTTTCCATTTGCATAGTGAAAAAGTAGATCACCAATATTGCAATGTTTCTCTATTTAGCTTGATAATGTGTGCTTTGCTGTTTTCTCTTCTCTGTTTCATTTGAGGTATAGGAAAAGGGGTGTTCCCTTGTTTTTTATTTGACACAAAAATTCAATTCTTGTACATACTAAATTCTTTAAATGCAGTTATATAAAAAGATCCGAACTCTTTCATTACCAACTATTGTTTAAATGAATTTTGTACAGAGTTGAAATGATCAATGACCTAGTCTAAAGAACTTTTATCATTCCAAGTAGCTATTTGACCTATGTTATGTGCTAACACCCTACGAGAGAATATGATTGGTTAGGACAAGTTGAAATTGGATTATATTCATGAGTAGTCCAATTTTTTAGGTTTTAATTTCACACTTATTCAAATTTTGAAAAAAATGACTTTTGTCTGAGAATTAGTTTACATACATGCATACCATAGTGTGTATTTATTTTTAGGAAATGATCAGTGGATTCCACGACTCTGGTCTAGTAAATGGTTATCGGAATTAGTTAGACAGTTATAGACAGTTTGCATGAGATAGTTCGGTGTTAACTTGTATCGTAGCTATCAGTGGCATCTTGAGTCTATTTGAACTCTTTAGCTCAGCCACCAAACTACGTGAGATGATCTTCTCTAGGCGCACCAACTCAATCCATCCGAAGTCTAACCTCACCCTAGAGATGAAACTAAGCCAATTTATCCACTCAATCTATTCAATTCATCTAAGATAACTAACATGAGCAAGGATTTCTTGAAAAGTATAAAAGTTTACCTTAATGTCTTTCTCTAGACTAACTGATCCACTGTTGATTGGGATCACACTAATTAATATGCCTGAAATTGATTTGGTGATAAAATCTTGTAAGACAAAGAAATATGCTCAAGAGGAATAAAATTATCAACCACAAAGTCCAAGTCAACTCAATGCAGGCTTCAATAAAGAATCATGATGTCCTAATTGTTGATGCAATTAAAGCCACATAAGCAAATTATAATATAACTTTAATAAAATTTGTCACTATATTTAAAATTACATCTCATCAAAGTCCCAATCATTAAGACACCTCACAAAATATTAAAAAAAAACCTCAAGAAATCATTTAAAATTATTGCTAAACATATGTTTTAGTCTATAATATTTTAGTATTTTTTTTTAATTTAGTTCCTATTTTGTTTAAAAAATTTTAATTTAGTCTCTCACGTTTTAAATTTTTAATTAATTATATATATTCTTTTTAGTACAATAGGGATGAAGATTTAAACTCATGACCTTTTGGTCAGAGATAAGTGTCAATTACCGCTTAACTAAGCTCATTTTGACAATTATATCATTTTTGTTGATGATGAATGTTAAGATTGGTTGATAAGAAGTTATAAGACAAAATATTTAATGTGTTGGCATAAATTTAAAAAAGAAATTAGGTCACAAAAAGGTTCCGATATGTTTGCTTTGGTGATCAGAAAACAGAAATCTGAAAAATAGAGGATTCAATGAAATAGAATTGTATTATTTGTTTTCATGTATTTAGTAGTAGATTTGAAAATTGAATCTCAATTTAAAAAATTGTTCAACGTCTCTTTAACAATATATTTGTAAACGAGTAGTAGTTGCCAATTAAATATTTAATTTAATCTAAAATAATATTAATTAATTTATTAACATTTTTGTTATAAATTTCGTATAATTATTACTTTACATTCTTGCATAATTTACAATAAATTATATTTTACCTATTTCAATTTTCACAAAAAAATGAAATGAGTTTATAATATCCAATAATATTATAGCAAAGTTATTTATTTATTTTTTAATGTAATTCTGCATTTTAAAGTTTTAAATTCAAAAGCTGAAAAAACTGAAAACGTAAAAATGATGTTTTCAAAATTTCCACTATTTGGATCGCATAATCAAAAACAGTTTTAAAAAACAAATTTGTCAAGCGTGGTCCAAGGTGATTCAGTGAATCTGAAAACAATAAACATAATTCGAATGACCAACCAAACAAACTTAAGATTTCTGCCTACTGAAAATTCGGAGGATGACGGTGAATGTAACTGACCTCATTTCTCTTCTAAATTTCTACCAACCTACTAAGTATAGTGTCATGCAAATTTATTATTAATCAATTTTAATATTAACTTCAAGATGATATAGCTAAAAAAATTAAAACATAACCAACAAAATTGGAACTTTTTAAACAACGTGATTAAATTGAAAAAATACTAAAATATTAATAACTAAAATATGTAATTAGCAAAATTAATTTTCTAAGCTTCAAGAGTTAAAAAGTGTTGATTTTTAAATCCCAGACAAAGAACAAGCTCATTTGATAATATTTTTTTTTTTTGATTTTCTACCACTCATGTATTTCTTTATTGAGTTATATACTCTTTTATATATATATATATGTTCAAAGTCTAAGCCAAATTTAAAATAAATAAATAAATAATAATAATAATAGTTTTTAAAATTTTATTATTTATTTTTAAAATTTAGTTAAAAGTTCAAATGTTGTTTTTATGATTGGTGAACAAATAAATGGTGAAAATGCAATTTTAAAAACACAACCCAAAAAATAAAATCATTATTAAACCAGCCTCGAATTTCACCTCAACTTTTTAATCTCTTTTTTCTATGTTATATTTATAAAATGTGAAAAATAAAGAAAATAGATGGTACTATATCTAAAGTTTTTTAAATGTCAGGTAGAAATATCGTGAGGTATGTTATTCGGTTTAGAAGTCCTTTGGTAGCTGAAATGCCAAGAGGAAGAAGGTATCCTACTGCTTAATGTCAAGCAACTTCTGGCTTGCCACGAGGTTAAGAGGTTGTCCAAAAAGGTCAATCGATTCTACTTCTATATCAAAAAGAGAGTCAGAATCATAATTAAGGGACGGTCGTCCTCCATCAAATGGTGGAAGGCCAAATGGTTCTACACCTTTGAGGACTGACCTGCACTAGACGAGTTGGACGAGCCTTTCTTCGAAGTGACCCGTAGGTTCGGGAACATGGGTAAGTTCGGTCTTAGCTAACTCTAGGTAGCCCCTTTCTTCCCTCTTACTTTAACAAACCTTGCTTCATATTTCTTGCAGTTTCGCCCAAGCTGCTTCCAGATCTGACAGGGCAGTTCTTTTAGTTTCTGAAGTACTTCAGAGATTGCTGCAAGAAAGGTTAAAACGTGAGCACGTTGGTGAGTGGCAGACTTTTGTTGGAGTCAGGTTTATTTGACTGCAACAACCAAGTGCCAAGTCTAATGAAGCAGCTTCTCCCTCTACCGACCTAGGTAAGCTCACCCTTCCTTCTTTTGTATTGCGGTTTGGAGCTTAGCTTGATATTTTTATGACTTCCAACTGTCTTTACGAACAGCTACGATGTCTAGGTTCACCAATGCCATGAAAATATCTATTTCATCAGTTTATGGATGCCTAGATATTTCATCATATTTTCCAATTCTTCTCTCTTTCAAAAACCTCTTTTTACTTTTTGTTATCTCGCATGTTTATTATAAAACGGGCGTTCGAACCATTTCTTACCTCAATCGTTGTCTTGCCAAATTATTATAAAAGGTGCATAAATTGAGTGACGAGTTCTTCTATGGTGGAAATTACCGTGACAAGTCGAGAAACTAGAACTTGAGAGGCATGACCATCAACAGTGGTGGAAAGAAAATTTAAGAAAGAAATATTTGGGTACAACATTTCTTAGAGAGCAACATGCAATTTTCAGATTTTTTTTTTTTAATTATGGAAAATATTTGTTCACTCAGATTTTCCGATTTTTTTCTTTTTCTCAAAATAATTTTCTTACTTATTATTGTCTCGTCGGTTTATTATGAAACGAGCGTTTAAACCACTTCTTACCTCCATTGTTGTCTCGCTAAATTCTTGTAAAAAGGTGGGTAAATTGATGCGCGAGTTCTTCTGTGGTGGAAATTATTAAGATGACAAACTCTGATGTGGTGGAAGTTATGGAAGTGATAAATTCTCCTGTCACCAAGGCTTTGGAAAATATTGTTTTAGATTCAGAGGTTGCCAAGGTTATGGAGGGGGTGGCCAACGATCCAACCAAGAACAATGTTTAGTTGACGTTGTTTCAGATTCTGAAGTGGCTAAAGTTATAGAAGGGTTGGCCAACGATCCAACGATGAACAAGAACTACGTTACAGTTCTCCGTATTGACGGCGACAATATTAGGGGGCTTATTCCAGCCACCATCATCTCATTCTTGAAATTGGAGTTGCAGGTATATGTCATTCTTCAATGACGAATTCAGAAACCTAGAGAGGAATTAGTAAAAGATCCTACATAATTAAATCTCATGTGAAAGCTTTACAATATCAAAATGGTGGAAGCATTGAAAAATATTTGTCAAAGAAAGACTCTACCAACCAAAATCTGCATTACAATCCCTCCAAAAACCAAGACTCCTAGTGTTACAAGTTTGCTCATGTGCAAGCAGTATCCCAGATTTGTCATCAGGTAGCTCTCTTCATTTTATTAAGGAAAATAGCTGAAATATACACATTTCCAAAATTAAGGATCAAAAGTAATAGCTAAAATATACACATTTCCAGAATTAAGGATCGAAAGTAAGGCAAGAGATGACGGAGAATGGATAATTCCAGTGGATGATGAAATGGTAGACTTGTAAATCCATGATTCAAGGAGGGTTGAAATAGTTTTTCATTTTCAGTACTCGTAATTTTCTTCAGTTTTATCCATACATCACATTGTTTCAATTTTAGACGTTGCATCTTTGCCAAAGTTAGACAAAAAATAGTTTGCAAGTTATTTTCTAATCTTTTTGGTGTTTTCCCATCTCAAACAGGCTTACAAAGTGAAATGAAGCCTCGAAAGCACGGCGAAATTACTGGCCAAACGAGAAACAAATCAAGAATTCCAAATATATGAATGAAAATTTGTTACCAACTTGCAATTGAGATCAACTCTCAAATGAACTCGAAAGTAAAATGAAATCCGAACTAAATACCAAGGTTTTCCCAATTTTATTGTAACATAACTTCAGGTCTACTTCATTAATTTATCGAATTAGAATAAGAAGAACATTCTCCATCGAAGCAAACAGGAACAAAGGCAAAAAAGGGAGAATACCTGTACTTTTCCGTCAAAAAGAGCAGACAGCGACTAGACTAATCACTTCAACTCCAATGAAATTRAAGGCTCTGAAAACGATTAGAGGAACAAGTATTCARACTGGTTYGGAATCTGTGATGAACATAGRGTGAGACGATGGAATTGGATACRAAAAGTATTATGAGTATCCATCAAAGCATGAATTTCAAAATCTACCATGTTTATAGAACACATATTTGCAGAACTATAAAAAATGTTTCAGAAGTACAGTGGRTGGAGAAGAAAGGTAAAACAAGAGAGTGAAATGAACATATACTTATATACATTGATAAGGGGAAAGATGCAACCCAAGAATTGAAAATTTGGAAAGTATATAGCATCCTCATAATTATCTCAATACATATATTTGGAATGTCATAAAAAAACTTCGCACATTATGCTGAAATAGGGATTTCGGAAAACTCATTACCAATGAAAAATGGTATGTTGTTCATCCTCATTTAAAACTCAAGGAACCCCCGAACCCAAAAAATAACAACAACAAAAAAAGGGTATGAATGTTTTTATCTTTTTGTCCCTTCTAATTTTAATTTGGATGGAGTTGAAGGTAAAGAAAATTAAACTAACTAAAATCACCGTTGGGTTTGTCGCTGCTGCAGAGTTCCGTTGAATCTGGCGTCGCATTGGTCAATCTGCCTGCCGCCGTTCAAGACACCGCCTGCTGCTCGTCACCGTTGCCGTAGAAGATGAGTTCACCCCACCTGCTGCTATGGCGCCGTTGTGAAGATTCGTCGCTGCAAGATCTGGGTTCGAAGGGTGTGGATCGTCATTTGGAGATGCCGCCGGGGTAGAGAGAGATTGCGGGAGAGAGAACGGGATCGAAGAGAGAGTGAGATGGAGAAAAGGGGGCCCATTGTGAGGAAAAGAAAGAAGAAAGATTAGGGCCAAAAATGCGACCATCCGGAACATTCCGTCATTTCCCGCCAAAAACGCGCCTCAATGTTTTCGTGACGGAAAAAAAGTGTCACGGAAGGCCAAAAATCCGGAACTCTCCAGTTTTTTCCTCAAAAAATGGGTATTTTACCTTTCGTGACGTATTTAAACAATGTTGAACAGTATTTTACTATTCCCTACCGTCACAAAATTCTAAAATTCTAGTAGTGTTGTATTATGCTTATACGAGCTGTTGGTTATAATGGGTCGATTTATCGATCGTTGAGTTAGCTGTAAACTATTAAATTAGTTTTGCAATAGATAGTTTAGCTAGTTTAGCTATCGTTTACTCTTTTATATAAATATTTCATTCATGTATTGTTTATTGAACTATATAGCAGCATACAAATAGCTTTTACAATATTTCATTTATTTTATGATTAACTTTATATTTTATGTTTTATGGTTTGGACGAAGAAACTCACGTTGATGTTAGAATTGCTTGACATAGTCACCAGAACCAGTACTGGTGGTCTATTGAAGGCTATGCTGACGGTGCCCAATGAGAACAATAAGCCGTTGTTGTTTTTTTTTCCTCCATAGAGAGATTACTATTTAGAAGGGAGGGGAGAGAGTTTTATGTTTTGTTGTTCTAAGTTGTTTTTCTTCTTTTATTTTTATGTGTTCGGGTTTAATCTTATATTGTGTTTTCTTTCTCTTCTGTTTTCTGTTGGGTTCGGGTTTAATTTTATATTGTGTATGTCATGACAGATGAGGGTCGTTGAAAAGATCGGTGGTTCCAAATTACAGTGGTAGCTATCTCCATTTGATTATGACCCATGCGCACAACAGTGTGTGCTGCCAGACACATATGCGCAAGAAGGAGACATGAGCGTGACACTTTCCGTTGACTGGGTCAAAACCTCCTAAAAATAGAATGGGGAGGAAAAGGAGGGTAATGAGATCATGGGTTCCTAAAATAAGGAAAGTGTGGGTTAATGGTGTTTTAGTGGCACCAAATATGGTGGTACTAAATCCTCTTTACCTGTCAGGAATCGGAATGAAAATCAATCGGAATCAAATCAATTGGAATGAGAATATTATTTCTTTAATGCTGTTTGCCAGAAATTTTCTTAAATCAGAATCATAACACATTTAATATTGTTTACTAAAACTATATGGAATCGGAATCAGATATATGACAATTACTAGTATACCCCTGTCTTCTTTCTAACTAATCATAATACATTGTGGTGCTAATTTTTTTAATTACAATAATAATTTATTTTATTACTATATTATCGATAGTGAATATCTTTTTCCAAAACAATTTAATTAATATTAATATTAATAAATAATAAATAGTTAAAATAAAATTACATTCACTAAAATACTATTTTATTAGAACCATCACCATTTTATATAAAATATTATTATAATAATATTTAAGAATAATGTTATTAAATTTTATTATTATTATAATTAATAATAATGAATTATATTTTAGAAAATCTGACATTGATTAATAATAACAAAATTAAATTAAAAATTAAAAATTTTATAATAATATCACATTAACTAATAAAAGTGATATAAATTTTTACTAAAAGAAAAATTATTAGTAGTATAAATGAAAAATAAATAAAAAAGTATAAAACAATTAAATAAAAAGTTATAGTTATAGGTAAGTAGAAAAGTGAATGCAAATAAATATATGGATGAATGGAATAAGGAATGGGAATAAAATTGATGATGATGCAGGAGAGGAATGAAATTGCAATGTGAATGAAAAAAGTAGATGGACCCCACCATTTGATTCTTATTCCAACAATTTGGTAAACATCATCAACGGAATAAAAAAATTGATTCCCATTGGTGAGCTTCGGACTTGTCCAAGAAACCTATTCCATTCTTTCACACATTGTAGTCCTTGTCGTGGAAGCTAATGAAGTTGAGGTAAGAAAATTGGGACGTTGCTCCATCCAACTATGTGTGTTTATGTTGTTCTTTGATATATTCTGCACTTTTCTATAAAAGGGTGAGCTTGGGACTTGTCCAAGAAACCCATTCCATTCTTACACACATTGTAGTCTTTGTCGTGGAAGCTAATAAAGTTGAGGTAAGAAAATTGGGGGTGTTGCCCCATCCAACTATGTGCGTTTATGTTGCTTTTTGATATATTCTGCACTTTTCTATTATGTTTGGATCCAGGAATAAAGGTGTTAGGCTGTACTAAGACAGTGTCCTTAGGCCGCACGGAGCGAAAAATTTTATGGGGATTGTAGTCTTGTGACACCAGGTCTAGTGAAGCATGTTGTCCTTCCAACCTTGGTAAGCCCAGTCTTTCTTCTTTTGTATTGTGGTTAGAAACTTAGTTTGGTATTTTTATGACATAGGATTGTCTTTATGCGCTGCTATGGTATCTGGGTTCACCAACACCGTGAAGAGAAAGTGCCCCGAGACATTAAACCTTCAAAAGCTAATTTTTTTCGATTATGGAAAATATCTATTCCATCATATTTTCGGATTTTTTCTTCCTCAAAAACCTCTTCTTACCTATTGCTGTCTCGCTTGTTTATTACAAAACGAGTGTTTGAATAACTTTTGACCTTCATTGTTATCTTACCAAATTATTACAAAAGCTACATAAATTTAATGACGAGTTCTTCTGTCGTGGAAATTACCTAGGTGACAAACTGAGAAACCCGAAATTTGAGAGGCACGACCACCATCAGTGGTGGAAAGAAAATCTTGAAAGAAATATTTGGATATGACGCTTCTTAGGAAGCAACATGCAATTTTCGAATTTTTTTCGATTTACCTATTGTTGTCTCGCCCGTTTATTATAAAACAAGCGTTTGAACCACTTTTTACCTCCTGTGTGCTCTCTCCAAATTATTATAAAAAAGACATGGCCACCATCAGTGGTGGAAAGGAAATTTTACGAAAAAATATTTTGGGTACGACATTTCTTAGAAAGCAATTTTTGGATTTTTTGCTATTATGAAAAAAATCTCTTCCTTTTCAGATTTTTTCCTTTCTCTAAAAAACCTCTGTCGCAACGTCATCGCGACGCGGAGCGGCCGACGTCATCCCCTGAAAGGTCTCTTTCGAGATAAGGGTTTGGAGTCGCCACCAATCATCTACGAGGTGTGATTGGTCACCTAAAAATAAAGACAAGGTCTGCAAAAACATATTGTTGGTTCGGGAGTCGACTGAGCGTAGGGAAGGTGTTAGCACCCTACAACACCCGTTCGAAAACGGTACCACATTTTGTCAAAAATTATCCTATTATATTATTTGGTCCAAAAAAAATATACTTTTTTTTTTATTTTAAATGTCTCATATTATGTTAATTCACATTTTACTATAAGATATGAATTAATAGATATGAGTGGCACGAAAGCCATTAGAAAAATTTTGACACCTTGGAAGGTTCCAATTTCCGTCATTGGAGTTTTTGAAATAATTATTTAGCAAAAAATAATAATAATAATAAATAAAAAAAGTAATTTTAATTTTATGAAATATTAAGACTTGAACTTACGACACAAGTGTTGACACTAAAACATCACACCAATGTGCCACCACTCTGAGATATAAGCTATGCTCTTTTTTAAAATACATATTTTGTATTTTTGAATTTTGTTTAAAAAAAAGAAAAAAAAAACTCTAAATGAAATCTTTTATTTAAAATAATTATTTAGTTAAAACAACGATAAAATGAAACATTCAAAGACTCAAACTTGTGTCATGTATGTCAATACCCTAGTGCATTGCCAATGTGACATTGCCTTAGGATACATGTTATACTCTTTTTTACAATACAAACCTTTGTATTTTTTAATTTTATTTAAAAAAAAGAAAAAAAAACTATAAACGAAAATTTAAATAAAAAAAACGCTTTATTTTGTATTGGATTTAAAATTCGTATAAAACCGTTTTTTACAAAAAAAAATAATAATAATAATAAAAAGACAATGCAAGACGAAATGGAAAGAGACAAAGAGGACGTGAATTGAGACTGCCATTAGACCATCACGGAGAATCTCTATTTCTCTGTTAAACGGGGTGAAAACTCAATAATTCGTCCCACTATAAAACTTGTCTATTCTATTGCAAAATCAGGGATTCATGCTTTCCCCATCCCCGTTTATCATCCACTTGGGACAAGAGAAAAGAAAGGAAAAAAAAACTTTCATAGTTGACTGATGTAATCGAAATAGGGTGGGATGATTCAACTTACCATGTATGGATTGGAATTTGAGGAGATTTCCACAATGAGAGTGAAGTAAAGTTAGATTTGACGCCTAGGCAAATTCTCGAAGTTGTGTGATGAGCAAGGAAATTTGAATTTTCAAAGCGAATTTTTATGAGATTTGTGCTACCCCTGCTCTCAAGTTGTGTTCTTTGTGTGTCAGGTCCCCCTGATGCATGCTCTTTGCTCCTCTTAAATACCCAAAATTTAACGGTAATATGGAAAGTTTAAACAAGATGAAGAGAAAATGAGGGAAAGGAAGCTACGTGGTGGGTGGTTTTGACTAGGAAAAAAAAGATTTTTTCATTTAAAAAAAATAAAATCTTTTAATAAAATCAAATTTTATTTAAATAAATCTAAACAAAATCAATTATTAATTTCTTATCTATAAAATCAAAATCTTTAAACAAATTTAATTTAAGGTAATTTAAACTTTATCTTAAAATTAATAATAAAGTTAACCTATGGTATTTAATAAAATAAAAATTAAATAATTAAAAATAAAACTAAAATGAAGCCGGACCAAATACGGTGTCTACAACCTCTTCTTACCTATTGTTGTTTCGCCCGTTTACTACAATATGGGTGATCGAACCACTTCTTACTTTCATTATTGTCTCACCAAATTATTATAAAAGGCACATAAATTAAATTAAACGACGAGTTCTTATGCGATGGAAATTACCAAGGTGACCAATTAAGAAACTATGACCACCATCAATGGTGGAAAGAAAGTTTTATAAACAAATATTTGGATACGACACTTCTTAGGAATCAACATTCAATTTTCGGATTTTTTCCAATTATGGAAAATATCTCCTTCCTTATTTTCCGACTTTTATCTTTCTTTAACAAACATCTTCTTACATATTGTTGTCTCGCCTATTTATTAAAAATAGCTAGCGTTCAAACCACTTTTTACCTTCATTGTTGTCTCGCCAAGTTATTGTATAAAGGCGCGTAAATTGAATGACGAGTTCTTCAGTTGTGTAAATTACCAATGTGACAAATTGAGAAACAAGAAATTGGAGAGACATGGCCTCGATCACTAGTGAAAAGGAATTTTTAAAAAGAAATATTTGGATACGACGCTTCTTAGGAAGCAACATGCAATTTTCAGATTTTTTCAGATCATGGGAACTATTTCTTCATTCAAATTTTTTGACTTTTTCGTTTCTCTAAAAAAGTTCTTATTATTTATTATTGTCTCACTCGTTTATTAAAAAACAGGCGTCCGAACTACTTCTTACCTCCATTATTGTCTCGCTAAATTATTATAAAAAAGGTACGAAAATTGAATGGTGATTTTTCTAGGTGACAAACTCTTCTATGGTGAAAGTTATAGAGGTGATAAATTCTTCGTCGTCAAGACTTTGGAAGGGGTTGTTTCAGATTTATAGGTGACCAAAGTTATGGTGAGAGTGGCCGATAATCCAAGTAAGAACGAGATTTTAGAAGGGGTTGTTTTAGATTCAGAAGTGGCTAAAGTTATGGAGGAGGTGGCCGGACGATTCAACCAAGAACGAGAACTACATTACATTTCTCAATATTGATGACGAAGGTATTAGAGGGCTTATTCCAACCACCATCATCTCATTCTTCGAATCGGAGTTACATGTATATGTCATTCGTTCAAATTCGTTGATTTAGTAAGCTATATTATGCTTATATAAGCTGCTGGTTATATGAGTCACTTTACTTATCATTAAGTTAGCTATAATATATTATATTAGTTTTGCAACAGATTGTTTGATTAGTTTTGCTATCTTTTAATCTTTTGTATAAATATCTCATTCATGTACTGTTTATTGAACTAGAAAGCATCATACAAATGACTTTTACGATATTTCATTTATTTTATGATTAACTTTATATTTTATATTTTATGGATTAGACGAAGAAACTCGGGTTGATGTTAAATCGCTCGACGTAGTCGTGAGAACGCCCCATACTGGTGGTCTATTAATAACCATGCTGACGGTGCCCCAATGAGGGCAATGAGCTGTTGTTCTCTGCGAGCTAATTGAAATATTTCTACTGTCAGCATTGACCCATATATTTCCTTAGACAATGTAAAGCTATCCTCTCCTGTTTTGTTTTTGTTGGTTTGTTCTTTTTTAATGTGTTAATATTCTAGTAGAAATATTAAAACCTTTGACTGACTTAGAGAGATTATTGTTTAGAAGGAAAGGAAGAGGGTTTTCTATTCTGTTGTTCTAAGTTCTTTTTCTTTTTTCTTTTACTTGGGAAGGTGGTTTCGAGTTTAATTTTATATTGTATATGTCATAGCTATAGGAGTTGTTGAGGAGGAGTGTCAGAGAAGCCAAATTGGAAGAACCTAAAAAAACAAACTAAAGTTGTATAATGAAAATATTGCAAGATTGGAGCACACTTTGAAGAAAGATGGTTCATATTTCATTAACAGTGGAAATTTGAAACCAGTTGATAATAGATTCCTCAATGTTAACCAAGATATTGAGTTATCTTTATCAATAAATACTGAAGTTCGAGAGTTTTATGGAGTAGTTTCAATAAAAAAAATTCAACCACAATTTCATTGACTTTGTAAAACAATGAATTTGTTGAGTGAAAATAAGACAATGGGTATTTTTAAAAACAAAAAATTAAATAGTTTGATAGTTTACAATCTAGCTTCTTCAAAACAAGGTGTTTACACTTTTTGGGCACAAGGACAAATATATCATGTACTACCTCCTCAAATACCCAAATATGGTCAAGTATACTTTCAGTTGTATTTTTATGATACGGTAAGTGAGCTTCAAAATAGAATGAACGTATTAGAAGAGGTGCAATTTTGGCGAAAAAAGTATTATGGAAAGGTTGATCGATATAATGAGAGAAAATCCGTATGCTAAATTCTTTAGAAGATTAAAAGACATGTCATTTTTCCATAATCTAAAAATTTGTATTGTTAGTAAGACAAATTTAGATCCATGAGTGTATAATACACCAACAGCTAATCAAGTTGCTACAACATGGATCGAAGGAAATGATACTAGCATACCATTTGAGAGAGACATTATTGTACACGGACATTCGGGAAATAAGTAAAGAGTGAAACGCTACTTTAGTTGTTATAATTCTTTAATATCCTTTACCATTTTCCATGGGAGAATCTGGATGTAGCATCAAGATATACAGAAGAAGCAAATCGAAAATGATGTTCGAACCTCAAGCATTGGTTATAAGGCTAAAGAAGGAATGCACATTTATATGACTCTATTGAGGAAATGCTTCAAACAGAACGCCAAGGTAATCTTTGAACTTATTCTCATACATTTCGCACATATATATAAATTAACTTGAACAAATATTTTACCTTATGAAACAATATTTACTTGTATATGTGTTTCGGGCAATATTTTTTGAAAGGTATCATGTAAGGAGTATTATTGTTACAAACTACAAATAAGCCTGTCAAGAGAATCAATAATTCTTCATGTTGGAAGATTGTTACAACAATATGTTGTAGACATGACATAAAGCTTGAAACAACAGGACTTGATTTCCATCAAACACAACAATCTCAAATTAGAGCTGCATATTATCAATGAATAGTTGACAATGTTAATGTTGGAGAAATGAGAGGCAATAAAATTGGTAAGAGAATAGTACTATCTGCTTCTTTCATTGGAGGGCCAAGAGATATGCGGTTTCGTTACTTAGATGCTATGGCATTAGTGAAAAGATTTGGAAAGTTAGATTTGTTCATAACAATGACGTGCAACTCTAACAGGAAAGAGATTAAGGATGAAATGAAATATTGACAACGTTCTCAAGATAGACAAGATTTGAGTTTAAGAATATTTCGTAGTAACTACAAGATATGAAAGACCAAATATTAAAAAAGAAAATATTTGGTAAGATTACAGCTTATGTATATGTTATTGAATTTCAATAGAGGGGGCTACCCATGCACATAGGCTGATCATTCTAAGGCAAATCTTTATGATTATAAAATTCTACTATGATGAATATGTCAATGCTGAACAACCAGATAGAGAAAAGTTTCTATCATTATATGAGGTAGTCGTCAAGCATATGTTTCATGGACCTTGTGGAGAAGCACATGTATGATAAATGGAAAATGTAAATTCCATTATCCAAGAGCTTTTTCTTCAAAGATGATCAAGGAAAATACTCATATCCTATGTACAAAAGAAGAAACGATGGCACTTAGGTTAGTTTTTCTATAAACTTCTTTTTATTATGTTTTTGTTTTGTTACTTATTTTTATTATCCAAAACATGATGATTCTAGCTTATTAATTCATTAACCTTTCAAAGGTCAAAGTAAGAAAAGCGGAATTAGATAATAAGTGGGTGGTGCGTTACAATCCATATTTATTGTCAAGATAAAATTTTCATATCAATGTAGATATATGTTCTGCCGTGAAAGCTCTTAATAAATATCTCTAAAAGTTGCAAGTTGTTCTAAACCAAGATCATGTCTCAAAAACAATGCTTACCGAGTTTTTTGAAATGTGCAAAACATGCGAAGATGCACGAAATTTTTTGTATAGAAAGTTTCTAGACCATTATGTTTGGAATAAGCAGTAAAAAACTTTGTTTCAATCCAGCAGAAGGTGAAAGGTATAATTTAAGATTACTATTGAATCATGTTAAAGGACGAACAATATATGAAGATTTATTGATAGCAGATGGAATACAATATTCATCTTTTACGGCAACAGCACAAAAGTGAGGATTGCTTGAGTCTGATAATAGTATCATACAATGTTTGAATGAAGCATCCATATTTCAGATGTCACATACATTTAGAAGACTTTTTGCCACCTTATTAGCACATTGTGAACCTATAGAAGTAAGAAAATTACGGGACATGTACTTTTAAACAATGTCAAAAGACTACAGAATCTTGTTACAAACCCAGAAACCAAGGTGACAATTTGAGAAACGAGAAATATAGAGGGGCATGACCTCCATGTATAGTGGAAATGAATTTTTAGAAAGAAATATTTGGGCACGACGCTTCATAAGAAGCAACATGCAATTTTAGGATTTATTCGAATGATGGAAAATATATCTTCCTTCAGATTTTAAAGATTTTTTACTTTCTTTCAAAAACTTCTTACTTGTTGTGTATTTTTTTTAGGAAAACTTCTTACTGGTTGTTGTCTCACTTGTTTATTATAAAATGAGTGTTTGAATCACTTCTTACCTCCATTATCGTCTTTCCAAACTATTGTAAACATGCGAGTAAAATGAGTGGTGAGTTTTTTTTTTTTTTTTTGGGTATGATGCTTCTTTGGAAGCAACATACAATTTTTGAATTTTTTCTGATTATGGAAAATATTTCTTGCTTTATATTTTCCGATTTTTTTGTTTCTCTAAAAAACCTTTTCTTACTTCTCTTGTCTCACCTCTTTATTAAAAAACAAGCGTTCGAACTACTTCTTACCTCCATTCTTGTCTTGCCAAATTATTGCAAAGGGCACGTAAATTGAATAACGAGTTCTTCTGTGATTGAAATTAACGAGGTGACAAAATCTTCTGTGGTGGAAGTTATAGAGGTGATAAATTCTTTTGTCGCTGAAGCTTTGGAAGGGGCTATTTAAGATTTAGAGGGGTGGCCAAAGTTATGGAGGGGGTGACCAACGATCCAAGGAAAACGAGGCTTTAGAAGGGGTTGTTTCAGATTCTGAAGTGGCTAAAGTTATGGAGGGGGTGGCCGATGATCCAACAAAGAACGAGAACTACATTACAGTTCTCAGTATTGACGATGACGGCGGTATTAAAGGGCTTATTCCAACCACCATCATCTCATTATTCTTATAGAAGTTACATGTATTTGTAGTTTGTTCAAATTTGTTGATTCAATATGCTGTATTATGCTTATACGAGTCGCTGGTTATATGGGTCACTTTACTGATCGTTGAGATAGTTGTAATCTGTTAGATTAGTTTTGCAACATATTGTTTAGTTAGTGTAGCTATCGTTTACTCTTTTGTATAAATATATCATTCATGTACGGTTTATGGAACTATAAAGCAGCATACAAATAGCTTTTACAATAGTTCCTCTATTTTATGATTAATTTTATATTTTATGTTTTATGGATTGGACAAAGAAACTTGCGTTGATGTTAGAATCACTCAACGTAGTCGCCATAACCAGTACTGGTGGTCTATAGATGACCATGCTAACGATGCCTAATGAGAGAAATTAGACCTTATTCACTACTATCTAATTGAAAGATTTATACCTTCAACATTGACCCATATATTCCCTCATAAATTCTAAAGTTATTCTTGTTTTTGTTGGTTCTTTCTTTATAAATGTGTTAGTATTATGGTAAAAGATTAAAACCCTCGACTAACATAGAGAGATTATTGTGTAGAGAGTTTTTTGTTTTGTTGTTCTAAGTTGTTTTTCTTCTTTTATTTTTTTGATGATGGAAAATGCCTCTTCGTTCAGATTTGCTGATTTTTTTACTTTCTTTCAAAAACATTTTCTTACTTATTGTTGTCTCGTCTGTTTACTATAAAACGAGCGTTCAAACAACTTCTTACCTCCATTGTTGTCTCACCAGATTATTGTAAACAAGCCCGTGAATTGATGTGCAAGTTCTTTTAAGGTGAAAATTATCAAGGTGACAAACTCTTTTGTGGTGGAAGCTATGGAGGTGATAAATTGTTCTATGGCCAAGGCTTTGGAAGAGCTGTTTCATATTCAAAGGTGGCCAAAGTTATAGAGGGGCTGACTGACGATCCAACCAAGAACAATTGAGGAAATGAATTTTTGGAGAGGCATGACCATTATCACATGTGAAAAGGAATTTTTAGAAAGAAATATTTGGGTACGACGTTTCTTAGGAAGCAAGATGCAATTTTCGGATTTTTTTTCGATTATAGGAAATATCTCTTCATTCAGTTTTTTCGATTTTTTTGCTTTTTTGAAAAAAACATTTTCTTACCTATTGTCGTCTCACCTGTTTATTATAAAATTGACGTTCGAACCACTTCCTACCTCTATTATTGTCTCACCAAGTTATTGTAAAAAGGCTCGTAAATTGATTGTCGAGTTCTTCTATGGTGTAAATTACCAAGGTGACAAACTGAGAAACGAGAAATTGGAGAGGTATGACCACCATCACGGGGTTAAAGGGATTTTTAGAAAAAAAAATATTTTGGTACAACGCTTCTTAGGAAGCAATGTGTACTTTTCGGATGTTTCCAATTATGGAAAATGTCTCTTCCTTCAGATTTTCCGATTTTTTACTCTCTCTCAAAACCATTTTTTTTGCTTACTGGTGTCTCGCCTGTTTATTGTAAAACAGGTGTTCGAACCACTTCTTACCTTCATTGTTGTCTTGCCAAGTTATTGTAAAAAAAGCTCGTAAATTGATGTGCGAGTTCTTCTATGGCAAAAATTACCAAGGTGACAAATTGATAAACTAGAAATTGGAGAGGCATGGCTATCGTTAGTGGTGGAAAGGAAATTTTAGAAATATTTGAGTACATTGCTTTTTAGGAAACAACATGCAATTTTCATATTTTTTCCAATTATGGAAAATATTTCTTCCTTTAGATTTTCCGATTTTTCGTCTCTCAAAAACCTCTTCTTACTTATTATTGTCTCGCCTGTTTATTAAAAATTGGGCATTCGAACTACTTCTTACCTCCACTGTTGTCTTGCCAAATTATTGTAAAACGGGTGTAAATTGAATGACGAATTCTTCTGTGGTGAAAGTTATGGAGGTGATAAATTTTTCTGTCGCTAAAGTTTTGGAAGGGGTTGTTTCAGATTGAGAGGTGGCCAAAGTTATGTAGGGGGTGGCCGACAATCCAAGCAAGAACAAGACTTCAGAAGTGGTAGTTTCGCAGCCAAAAATGGCTAAAGTTATTAGGGGGTGGTCGACGATCCAACCAAGAACCAGAACTACATTACAGTTCTGAGTATTGACAACGACAGTATTGAGGGCTTATTCCACCCACCATCATATTATTATTCTTATCGGAGTTACAGGTATATGTCGTTTGTTCAATTTCATTTTGATTCAGTAAGTTGTATAATTGATTTTTTTTAACTCCTTTCATCTGCCACATACCCTCCCCCAATCCTTTCATCTTCCTAACCCCCTTCCAATTATTACATACCCTCTCCCAATCCTTTCATCTTCTTAATCCCCTTCCAATCCATATATAAATATGTGTCCTCTCTTTCTCATACCAACCAAAAATCAAAAGGTGGTGGATGGAACAAAGTGAAAAATTTTCCAAGTGGTATGAAGGTATGAAAATTACTCTCTTGCAACGACAACAACAATGCACATATGGGTGATCGAAAGGAGAATTGATAGTGAAGAGAAACCAAATTAAAGCTGAGTTGATGGTATCGGTTCACTTTCCCCAAATTTATCATTGTTCAGGTTTCAAGAAATTCTAGAGTACGATGTGTCGAGATGGTGGTCGATGGAATCGAGATAAAGCAAAATTCGATTATTCTCATAATTTGGATAATAAGAATGCTTATGAGTTTGATTTTTATTTATTTTTTTTTAAACTGATGCTTTTGATTTATATATATGTGAAATGTTGTAATTATTTTTACAAAGTTAGGGCAAACAAACAATTTTTATCCCTCATAATATGATCAGGTTGGACCTTTTAAGATTTACTCTTTCTCTCACTCTTACCTTTCTTTTTCATTATAGAATGAACAAACCCAATGATTTAACGTCACACAATTTAACAAAGATAAAATGTAATATAATAATTTATAATCAAGAAAATTAGAGGTAAATTAAGAACGTTCATTCATTAAAAAAAAAAAAAAAAACTTGCACGTTGGTGCTTTTTCATCTTTCTTACACTTCAAATTTGTACTTACTTTTCATGCTAATMTTTCATCATCTTCTTTTATTACAACAATATCATACATTGAATTTATATTTATATATAATCACTTTCTATCTTTAAAATGATAATATTATAAACTTAAAAAACACTATTTGTTTTACTTTAATTTAGAACTACAAGATTGCACGTGTTTCTTACTAGTATTTATATATGCTGTTGGTTATATGGGACACTTTACTGATCATTGATTTAGCTGTAATCTATTAGATTAGTTTTGCAACCGATTGTTTAGTTAGTTTAGCTATCGTTTACTTTTTGTATAAATATCTCATTTACATATTGTTTATTGAACAATAAAGCAGCATATAAATAGCTTTTACAATATTTCATTTATTTTATGATTAACTTTTTATTTTATGTTTTATGGATCGTACGAAGAAACTTGCGTTGATGTTAGGATCGCTTAGTTTAGTCACTAGAACCAGTACTAGTGGTCTATTGACGACCATGCTGATAGCACTCAATGAGAACAATTAGACGTTGTTCTCTGCTATCTAGTTGAAAGATTTATAATTTCAACATTAACCCATATATTTCCTCAGAAATTGTAAAGCTATCTTCTCCTCTTTTTATTTTTGTTGGTTCGTTCTTTATAAATGTGTTAGTATTATAGTAGAAAGATTAAAACACTTCACTAATATAAAGAGCTTATTGTTCGGAAGGAATGGGAAAGAGTTTTCTGTTCTGTTATACTAAGTTATATTTCTTTGTTTTATTTTTCTAATGATGGAAAATGTCTCATTCTTTAGATTTTCCCATTTTTTACCTTCTCTCAAAATTTTTTTCATACTTATTGTTTTCTCCCTTGTTTATTGTAAAAACGGTACCTAGAGTACCCCTCACCACTTCTTTGTTCGGCACTCGAGGATTCACCGACACGGCTAGGTTTAAACCATGGCTCTGATACACGTATCTCCACAATGGTATGATATTGTCTGCTTTGGACATAACCCTCACGGCTTTGCTTTTGGTTTCACCCAAAAGGCCTCATACCAATGGAGATAATTGTCCTCTCTTATATACCAATGATCATTCCCTTCCCTAGCCAATGTGAGACTTTGTTTGCAATCACCTTACAAACCCAACAAACTCTTTTGTGGTGGAAGTCATGGAGATCATAAATTGTTCTGTGGCCAAGGTTTTGGAATGAGCTATTTCAGATTCAAAGGTGATTAAAGCTGGTAGTGGCAACGACTGAGTTGAGAGAGGAGAGGAAGAGATATAGGAATTAGGGTTTGGTTTGAAAATGAGAGGTGGGGTCGAAAATGAGGGGTGGGGTTGAGATTGAGGACCATCGAACTCATGTGGATTGCACATGAATTTGGTGTTTGGTGAAATCATATGCATTACACACAAATTCATGCACACCATTTTTTACAACACATGTGGCTTCAATTGTACGAGCCACATTAGACGCATGGATGCGAGTTGCGCATGCAAATTTGCTAAATCATGTATATCCCTACCCCACTTTTCAAACTAGTTTGAAAACTATCCTATTATTATTTTTTATTTTTTAAATTGTGTTATTTAAAAAAAAACCCATTATTTACCTATTAATAATATTTTATTTTATGTACTAAAAAAAATATATTTTTTATTGGTATTTTCTTAGGTTAATTGTTTTACAAAGGAAATGACAATTATGGAATGTCAAATCAAAGCCCATATGGAAATATCGATGGGAATTTAAATCCCTCGGTATTGCATCACTCAATAAATAGCGTTTTTTATATTCTCTCTTCCGATTACTGCAACTCGGAAGAAATCGCAGGCGACGGAAATGGAATCCAAGATGGGCAAATTCTTCGGGTCGGTCTCCAATTTCTTCTCTGGCGGCGATCACATTCCATGGTGCGATCGCGATGTCATTGCCGTATGTTCAATTCGCCTCTTTCTTATTCTTCTACTCATCTTTGATTTGCTGATTTATTACCAGAATCTATAACCTACCCACTCTTTTTTAGATTATGGTTTGGTTTACTTTGTTTCTGAAATCAGGTTGCTGGATTCTTAATTAGGATAGTGTATATTTGAAGTTAATTTCAGTACAACAGTACTCGAATTGTTATAGGGAAGTTCCTTCAGTTTCTTACCCTGATGAAATCGTTTATAAAGTTATTCAATTGCTTTTTGTGGCTGTGTGGACTTTAGACTTGACTTTGGCCCCTACAACTTGTTTATCTTTTTCCTAATATCTTCATTTCTATATCCAAGTTTTCCAATTTTCCGGAGATTCGTACCTTCTTGTTCTAGGGCTTGTGTTTTTTTTTTCTTCTTAATTTGCAAGCTTGAACATTATACGCCTAAATTTTAATGGGCGAGATCGAGGCTTCCTGCATTCTTTTCAATTTATTGCAAAAATTGTAGCTTTGACTAGTCTTTGCCTTCAGTTTACTCACGAGCCAGGACATTACCATAAAAATTTCAGCACCGGAACGATCAGTTTTTCTTGATTCTTCTTTAGCTCTATATGACTACTGGCTACCCATTTTACCTTAGTCCATTGGAGGGAGTTTCAAGGCTATATTTTTCTATCCTTGCATTCTTTCCTTTTTGAAATCTTCATGGCTATCTCCATGTCCTTTTTTTCTGTATCATACTAATAGATGTTAGCTGCAGGCACGACAGTTGATGCACCCATAAATAGAAGGTTGCCTAGTGAAATTAGTTATTGTACGCATAATCTATCTCAATTCTCAAACGTCCATAGTTATTATAAAACACACCCAAACAACCCCTTCGTTGTACATTTACTTTCCTTTATATTTTCTCCTTTTCATCTTTTTATATTATAAATTGTTGATATAGATACAGAATCATTGGATTCGTATTGCCTTCAATAGGCGTTACGTTCATCAGTGGATTTATAGATCCGGATGGACGTGTCAACGGAGGCATAAAATAACTGCAACTTTCAAAACCTATTCGTGTTCGTTTCAATCGGAGGCAAGCTATGAGTTGTTTTGTTGCTCGTAGCTTTAATGGTTTGATGTTGTGCCATTTGATTTGTTTTCTGAATCTAGAGAATCATTGGAGTCGTAGTTTCATGTTTTTCTCCATGGTTCAGTCGTTATTTTTTCCTCTATTGTTTAGTTGCAAACCAGAAGTTAAATCATCTTGGTGACTATTTTTT
>NW_019104541.1:752937-780812 GCF_001995035.1 Momordica charantia
CTCATACTATTCTTTTGTACCGGTAACTTATTTTATTAATGGTTCTGCACCCAAAATGATATCCATTTTGGGCTGCTATGGTCACGCATTGCAGGGTTGTGAAAGAGAGGTTGCTGATGCTGAGAAGAGCTCAGCTGATGAGCAGTTGAAGGAAAGCATTATGCGTTTATCTTGGGCACTTGTTCATTCCAGGCAACCTGAAGATGTACAACGTGGGATAGCAATGCTTGAAGGTGAATTGTTTTATGGAATTGAACATCCTATTTTTGTTATGTTCTCAGGTTTCCAAAATGTGAACTTTCATAGTGCTTAGGTCAACTGATAGTTGAGCTGTTTACTCATCTGGTACTGTTAAATATCTGTTCTCCCTTTTCTGTCATTTTTTTAAAACTCGAGCAATTATGCAGCTGCATTATCTAGTGATGACAGCCCATTGAAGATGAGAGAGAAGCTTTATCTTCTTTCTGTTGGGTATTTCAGAAGTGGTGACTACTCTAGGAGCAGGGAACTTGTAGAACAATGTTTAACGGTATGATTCCATCTGTGGCTTAGATTTATATGCATAATAATACCTACACCACTAGCTTAAAGACGCAAAAAAATGTGAATATGACATTGATACTTGTTTGACCTAGGATAAGCGCCACACTATTCTTTAAATTTTTTTTCATGATTGACATGCGTATGAGGAATACCTAAGAGGAGGCCTAACGGCCAAGAGAGAGAGTATCTGCCAATTTTGTGGGAGGGGAGGTAGGTACGGTAGATATAGGGAGTGTACCCAATCTGGGGAGAGCAATTTGTTCTTGCTTGTGCCTTAGTGAGTAAGGTAGGAAGGAGAGAAACCCACCCTCTCAAATTTGTGGGGTAAGTTGTAATCGCCCACGGGCTCTTTTTGAATCGGAATAGTAATCGAAGAAGGTGATCGATACCTTTCAAATTGGTATCAGAGCAGTTCGTGACTGGGAAGACGAGCGACGATGATGGTGAAGGAATTGGAATCACGGTGCGGGGCAATGGAGAAGGAGGTTACCGATATTAAGGGAGCCATCACGGTTGTGAAGGTGGAGGAACAACGTGTGATGAGTGAGCGGATCCAGAACATGCTGGAGAGCTTCATGTCGGAAATTATCGGTGGTAAAACTCCCTCGATTTCGCAACTTGGCGAATCGTTAGTTCAGAAGAACAAGCTAACTGAGGAGGCGACGCGAGTGGTACAGATCAATGACCAGGCCTATGATCGAAATAAATTCAAGAAGGTTGAGATGCCAATCTTCATAGGTAAGGATCTTGACTCTTGGCTTTTCCGAAACGAACGTTATTTTGAAATACATGAACTTACTGATGAGGAAAAGCTGATTGTAACAGTGATAAGTTTCGATGTGGTAGCACTAGCATGGTACCGATGGCATGAGCCCAGAGATCAGTTTACGGATTGGGATAACCTGCGCACACGATCACTCAAACGTTTTCGAAAATCGAAAGAGGGACGACAATGCGCACGACTTTTAGCGATTAAGCAAGAGGGGAGTGTGGCTGAATATCAAGAGGCATTCGAAGCATTATCGGCGCCCCTGCCTCAGCTCTCCGATGAAGTACTGGAATGCACGTTTCTGAATGGACTAGACCTTGTAGTTCGCTCAAAGGTGTTGGCCACAGAACCTCAAGGTTTGGAACAGATAATGCACAGAGCGCAGTTGGTGGAGGACATTGCCACAGCAGTTCAGGAAGCAGGGGAAGGAGCGGTTGATCGTTATACGAAGGTAAATCTTCTTGGAGGGAAGACGGTGACAGACTCCGAATACAACCCCTACTCGCACGGTCACTTTGGCTAGTACACCAGGGGTAGTGGCAACTGCGGGCACAACTCCGGCCGCAAGGAAAAGTACTCCCTATAAACGACTGACAGAAGCTGAATATCAGAAGAGAAAAGAAAAGGGATTATGTTTTTGATGTGAGGAAAAGTAAACGGTAGTACACAAATGTCGGAATCAAGAATTGCGAGTGTTTGTGGTTCATGATGTGGAATTTCATTCTGAAGAAGAGGATGCTATTGAAGTGGAAGAAGAGGTGGGAAAGGTCGTCCGCTTGAACAAGATCGTGGAACCCCACGCCAGGCACCATAAAGGTGAAAGGAGTTGTCCAAGGGCGTGAGGCGGTGGTGATGCTGGATTGTGGAGCCACCCACAACTTTATATCACAGCGCCTAGTGGAGGAACTAAAGATCAAGCAATCTGAGACTTACAACTATGGAGTAATTATGGGATCAGGGGCAGCAGTGAAGGGAAAGGGCATTTGTTGTGGAGTTGTTCTGGAACTAACTGGCATTACGGTAGTAGAGGATTTTTTGCCAATAGAGTTGGGTGATTTAGATGTCATTCTTGGGATGTAATGGCTCCAATAAATGGGAAAGATGGAGGTGGATTGTCCTGCGTTATCCATGACATTTACACGAGAAGACAAGAAGATCACTATTAAGGGAGATCCCAAACTGACCCGCCTAGAGATTTCTCTCAAAAGGCTGACCAAAGGATGGCAGAGCACAGATCAAGGATACTGGGTAGAGTTGCACGCCATGACACCTCAAGTGTTGGTAGAGGAAGGTGAGCCATCTGCGGTGGAAAGCCCTTTGCCCCGAAACATCCAAGAGCTTCTTGGCAAATATGAGGATATTTTCCAGAGCACGGGACAACTACCCCTATCTCGGAATGTTGATCATAAGATACAGATCAAAGAAGGAGCAACTCCAGTGAAGGAGCCCGGGTGCGCCTCCAAGAGCTCCCTTAATACGTTTTTTTTAAAAGAACCTTTCTCCCTCGCGAAATACCTCAGTCCACAAACCCTAACCATTCTCTCTACCTCTCGACATTCACCTTCACCACCCTCAATCTTCGGCCATCGCCCACTCCCGTCTCCGATCATCAACGTCGCCGCTCCCGTCTCTGACTAAACTTATTGCATTTGGTTGTTTTATGTATCTTGTTGACATTTACTATGACACTATTTTGGTATTCATTTTTTAAACTATGTTTACTATATAAATTTATGCACTATATATATAATTTTTATTTATTTATTAAGGTGCGCCTCGCTTCACTCGGGCGTCGCCTTTGTATCGCCTCTCGCCTCAAGGCGATCAAAGGGCTTGTCGCCTTGAGGTGCGCCTTGCGCCTCGAAAACACTGACGGCCTTACCGCTATGCACATGTGCAGAAGGAGGAAATCGAGAAACTCATCGAAGAAATGATTGAAGGGGGAATCATCAGGCCTAGTGTAAGTCCATATTCGAGTCTAGTGATCTTGGTAAAGAAAAAAGATGGAAGCTGGAGGTTTTGTGTTGACTACCGCGCATTAAATAACGTCACAGTGCCTGATAAATTTCCTATTCCAGTTATTAAAGAGCTGCTAGATGAGTTACATGGCTCACGAGTTTACTCAGAGATATACTTGAAAGTTGGATATCACCAGATAAGGATGGCGTCGGAGGATGTGCATAAGACACCCTTCAGGACTCACGAGGGTCATTACGAATTTCTGGTAATGCCCTTTGGGTTGACCAATGCACCATCTACATTTCAGTCCCTCATGAACCATATTTTCAGACCCTTTCTCCGTAAGTTCATCTTGGTATTTTTCGATGACATACTCATATATAGTCTTGATTTACCTTCTCATGAAAGGTGGTGTTTGATGTGTTGAGGGATAATTCACTATGCGCTAATTTGAAGAAGGTTCAATTCGCTTGTGAGAGAATTGAGTACCTTGGACACTGGATCTCAGCAAATGGGGTAGAAGCTGATTAGGAGAAAATCTGAGCAATGATACAGTGGCCACCACCCACTACCCTTCGGGAACTCAGGGGATTTCTAGGCCTCACGGGGTACTATCGAAATTTTGTGGAACATTCTAACCGTTCCGGCCATCCTTGGTGTTGAATTAATCAAGAAAGAAGTGCAGGAAGATCCGTATTATGTGACCATTTTGCAAGAACTTGATAGGGATGAGGACAGTGTTCTAAGTATAGTCTGCAACAAGGTGTCCTTAAGTATAAGAACAGGATGGTAGTGTCCAAGAGTTCCAGCCTTATTCCAGCTATTTTGCACTTGTATCACAACTCCGTTTTGGGGGGACACTCGGGCTTTCTACGAACCTACAAAAGGTTGACAGGAGAATTGTGTTGGATTGGTATGAAGGCGGATGTCAAGAAATATGTGGAAGAATGTTACGTCTGTCAGCAGAATAAAACTCTAGTGATGTCCCCAGTCGAATTGTTGCAGCCTCTTCCTATACCAGATCGAATTTGGGAAGATATAACCATGGATTTCGTGGAAGGCCTACCCAAATCCTTGGGACATGACACGATTCTGGTGGTGGTTGACAGGCTCAGTAAGTATTCGCACTTCATTCCCCTAATACACCCATTTATCGCTAAGATAGTGGTGGCTGCGTTTGTTAAGGAGATAGTGAGGCTCCACGGGTTTCCAAGATCGATCATCTCTGATCAAGACAAGATCTTTCTGAGTCATTTTTGGACAAGAGTTATTTCGCTTGCAAGGCACCAAATTAAAAAGGAGTACTTCCTACCATCCACAAACGGATGGACAAACCGAGCAGGTCAATAGGAGCTTGGAGACGTATCTATGCTGCTTTTGCACTGACTCTCCACAGGCATGGGGAAATTGGCTAGCTTGGGCTGAGTACTGATATAACACCACATACCACGGGTCTATAGACACTACTCCCTTCAGAATAATATATGGGACAGACCCTCCACCCTTAATGTTCTATGGCAGTCAGAAGACATCCAACGGATCAGCAGTTGGCAGATCACGATGCAGCACTCGAATCACCTGAGTCAAGCGCAAGCTAGGATGAAGAAGTTTGCGGACAGGCACCGTACTGAGATGGAATTTGAGGTGGGTGATCTAGTGTACTTAAAGATTCGGCCGTATAGACAGAAATCTTTGGCGAAAAGAAGGAACGAGAAATTGAGTCCTAAGTATTTTGGTCCTTTTCCGGTGGAGAAGCGCATTGGTAAGGTAGCATATCAGTTGAAATTGCCCCCTGAAGCAGCTATACGCCCCGTGTTTCACATTTTGCAGCTCAAAAAAGGGAGCAACACACGAGGTGCAACCTATAACTCCCTTGCTGACGGATGAAATGGAGTGGCGTGCGGAATCTGAGGAAGTCTATGCCTATCAGAAGAATGAGATCACTGGAGAGTTGGAAGTGCTGCTCAGCTGGAAAGGATTACCTGCGGAAGAAGCAACCTGGGAAATTGTGGTGGAAATGATGCAAAAATTTATGGAGTTCCACCTTGAGGACAAGGTGTTTCTGAACGAGGGGGAAGTTGTTAGACCCCATATTATGAAGACGTACTCTAGGAGGGGTAAGATGGGAAATAACCTAGAGGGTAATGTGGGGAATACCCAAGAGGAGGCCTAACGGCCAAGAGAGAGAGTATCTGCCAATTTTGTGGGAGGGGAGGTAGGTACGGTAGATACAGGGAGTGTACCCAATCTGGGGAGGGCAGTCTGTTTTTGCTTGTGCCTTAGTGAGTAAGGTATGAAGGAGAGAAACCCACCCTCTCGAATTGGTGGGGTAACTTGTAATCGCCCACGGGCTCTTTTCGAATCGGAATAGTAATCGAAGAAGGTGATCGATACCTTTCATTCACCTTCCTATTGCCTTTTGTCGGGCTGTTTTTCTTTTATGCCCTTGTGCCATCTTTCATTTTTCTCAAACTTAGCTAGTTCTCCTGTTTTTAGTTTTGGCTGAGTGGAGCATCTTTTTCTGGGCTCCAATTCCTCGGATCTAGGACATCTAATCCCCTTTTGCAATTACTTTTATTTTAAAAGCAATTAGCTATGTCGGATAGCCTGGTTGGCAATGTCTCTTGGTCATATTGGTTTAGAGGTCTCAAGTTCGAACCTTCTGGTGAGTTTAATACCAAAAACTCTTAATGTCCCTCAGGTGCCCCTAGGTATAGGGGGCAAAACTCTAACTCCTAGTTATCAAGAAAAAAAAAAATCCATTAGCTGCCATTTCCTAGAATTTTGCCAATTTTCCCACCGTTATAGTGAATAAAATTTGAATTCATTGACTAATAGATCTTCGCAAACTGCAAACTCTCGTATGCACATCAGGATGTGCAATGTTGCTGACACCAATCTATGCGCAATGTTGTTGACACAAATTTTGTTGGGATTTTAGAATGTGGCACTTCTTTTAAAACTATTGATGATGTTTATTTTTTTTATTAAATAGTATTTTTGAACTTTGGAGTTTAACTGTTTTGATGATTGATTCCCAGATTGCCCCTGACTGGAGACAGGCAATTACACTGAAGAAATCGATTGAAGACCGGATCACTAAAGGTATTGTTTTCTGCCATATCTCTCTTCTTTCCTTGTCCCAACTTCATCGTAATTCATCGAAAATTGATCATTTTCATTCATTGTGTCACGTTTGGTCTGAAATGTAGATGGTGTGATCGGCATTGGCATTGCAGCCACTGCTGTCGGGCTGATCGCTGGTGGTATCGCTGCTGCTGTTGCCCGGAAGAAGTGAGCCAATTAGTTTGTTGCTTGAAGTCATTTGTGTGTACATATGAGAAATATGACTGTCTGACCATACCCTGATTTAGAATTACTAGTACACTAAATACTTTGAGATGTACAAGGCTATTTTGCTCTCTCTAATGCTTGTTTCTGTTATACAGTAAAAACATGATGTTATGCCCTTTGTCCTGCTCTGTTAGTTTATTTGATGATACCCATTTTTCGCGATAGAATTTTGGGGGTTGAGCAAACACATTCTGAAATTTGGACAAGTTTCATAATGCTGAAAGTATTGTTTTTCATGATAAATATGGTTTTCACGGACTTGGTGTCTTTTGGTCATACTGGTTAGGAGTGTAAGTGTCCGAACTGATCTGATGAATCGATCTGAATCGAAGTTCGATTTGGGTACAGTGAAAGTCGATTCGGGTGGGTTCGACCCGATAAAATCGATGTTTGAAATGCGTTGCCCTAACCTTTCAACACCAACTAAAACCACCGCCTCCATCCACAGGTCTCTCTTCCTCTCTTTCACTGCTACACAGAGGTAGCAAACTCTCTCTCTCACATGGCGGCGGCAGCATCGGACTGTCCCTCTCGCAGGGTGGCGATGGTTGCAAAAGAAATTGATGGTGGCAGTAATCTAAACAAATCCATGGTGGTGATGACGAAACAAATCCATGCATCTCTGATTTTGACCCCTTCTTTTCATCTCTGATTTTGATTTTAAAAGTGGATATTTTGGGGTTGGTTTTCATTTTCATCTCAAGTTCTATTTGAAAGAAATGGAAAGAGAAGATGAAAATGGAGGAGGGTTTTGATTTCTATCTCTTTATTTTGAAATGGGTTCTATGAAGGTTTTCTATTGTTTTGATTTTGAAGATTTGAAGGTGGGTTTTGATTTTAAAGATTTGAAGGTGGGTTTTGAGAAGAAGAAAAAGGAGGAAAAATCTTTGTAATTTGAAGGTGGGTTTTGATTTCTATCTCTTCTTTATTTTGAAGTGGGTTTTGATTTTAAAGATCTGAAGTAGGTTTTGATTTTAAAGTTCTGAAGGTAGGTTTTGAGAAGAAGAAAGAGGAAAAATCTTTTTGTTTCAAAATCTTTCATCTTCAACTCCTTGTTTGGCTTTTGAGAAACTGAGAAACTATACAAAAAAATCTCGCTTAAAAAAAATCGAAGTCTAAACTGAATAGGAACCGAACATTTTTGAGTCGGGTCGGTTTTGCCTGTGAACTGACCCGAATCGACCGACTTACACCCCTAATACTGGCTTAAAGGTCTAAAGTTCTGAACCTTCTCAAATTTAATAGGGGGCGGCTATAGGTTTCCTTAGGTATAGGGAAGTAAAACTCTTAAGTCCCAATTATCCAATAAAAAGAGATTACTTCATTTTTTCCAAAGAGAAGATTGTTTCAAAGACCATTTATTTCATAATTTAATTGTATCATTATCTCTCATATCATTGGATTTTGTAAAATGAATTTTTTGATCATCACATATTATCGAGGGCTATATATCTTTCAGGACAAAGTGGAAAAAATCAGCAAATTTTTTATCGTGAAACTTTTTTTCCTTTTTTATTCCTTGCAATTGTAATTTCGATTTTGATTAGACTTTCATTTTTTTAGCTATAATTTGTTCATGTTTTGTTTTAGAAAATAACAATCATTTATTACCAGTAGTCAAAAGGATTAAACTATATAATTGGTTATTTAAAAGAAAGTTTTGTTTTACGTATGTGTGTGTATATATACATATATATATCTTTATCTTTGATGAGATCCTGGAGAGAAAAAAAGAAGGCATAAAAAAGAATCAGCCTCTCAAAATTCTTTTTTTTTTTTTTTAAAACAGAAAAACAAAAAAGACAACTAAAAAGATAAAACACCCAAATTACAATCTCTCTCCGGGAGACAACCCCAAAATGACCTTCTTCCATCCCTGCAACGCCCGTCTCGCCAAAAAATGGGTATCCCCATTTCCTTCTCGTTTTGTAAAATTGTAAATTGTAAGCTGCATGGAGCCGATTTACTATACATTTCTTAGTCTTTTGAACAATCAACCGAACCTCTGATAAATCACCTTTATTGTGCAGAAATAGATTGAAAATTCGCAAAGAATTCATTTCGACTTGAAGTGGCGAAATTCCAATATCTAGTGCTAGCTTCAGACCCTCCTCCGCTGCTAAGGCTTCGACAACATCCACCGAGAATGCATGATCCAGGTATTTAGTTTCAGCAGCCAGAACTTGCCCTTTCGAATCTCTGATAATAATCCTTAGCCCTGCATTTAAATCAAGTGGATTAAAAGATGCATCCGTATTTATTTTGTAGACTCCTGATATAGGCGATTTCCAAACCACATGGTTAGGGCTCTGAAGCAATGTGTCTTGAAATGTCGATACTGATATTTGCTTCTCTATAGACTGAGATATATGAATTCACCTACACTGTGCTAAACCCATCACCACCCTTATTCAAAGCTTTAGCATTCCGCTTGTCCCATATAGCCCACAGATAAACGATCACTTCTTCAAAATCAGGCCACCTTAAATTATCTTTCTACTCTTGAAGTGTTAAACACAAATTACGGTGATGAGAGGGAACCTAGAGACCCACAAACTTAGCTGAATTCCATATACTCCTCGAAAATTTACAGTCTAGGAATAGATGGAAACTATTCTCGCCCTTCTTCCCACACTGAAGAAGATGATGCGCAACAATCAAGACTCTTCATTTGTGCCACTCGATACCCGCTTTTCACCGTATAAACGCCTAAATTCTCAAAATGTCAAATGAGCCTATCCCCTTCCCTTCCCGAAAGGAGAGGCAAGGAAAGGATACATCGGGCCTCATCAACTGCAAACAGGGAATGTACTAAGTCAGCTTTCCACTGTCCTATATCACTAATAAAAAAAACTAACCGTTGTGGTCACGAGGAGTTTGTGATCCGAAAGGATCTTTAGAGTAGGTTTATTAGGAACCCAATTATCTCCATAAATTTGAACCTTCTCCCCATTATTAATCCTCCACCGAGTGCCATCTTCCAAAATCTCCCGCCCCCAAAGAAGGCTTCTCCAAATGTAGGATGGCTTCCAACCGATCTTCGCTGACATAAAATCACAATTTTTAAAATACCTCCCTTTTAGCACATGAGCCAACAAGGAAGAAGGATTGTTTATGATCCTCCACCCTTGCTTAGCTAGCATAGCTTTATTAAAGAGCTCCAAGTCATGAAACCCCAAGCCTCCATAGCATTTTGGCTTACAAAGAGTCTTCCACCCTATCCAGTGAATTTTCCTCAACTCCTCCCTTCTCCCCACCAAAATCGAATAGCAAGCTGATTTAACTCATGGAGAAGCTTCTTAAGCAACCTAGAGCAGGACATAGAATCACAAGGAATAGCTTGAACCACTACAGCTTTAATAAGAACCTCTTTACCACCGTTAGAAAAAAGCTTCCCTTTCCAACCCTGAAGCTGCTTCCTCACACTTTCTTTGATATAATCAAAATTGGATACTCTATTCCTCGGCATGAAGGAAGGAAGGCCAAGATATTGATGATGGCAATCTACCAAAGAAACTGAGAGGATTCCCTTCATCCTTTCTTTCAAAGAAGCACCAGCATTTGGGCTGCAAGCTAGCCTTGATTTGTCATGATTTATCATCTGACAAGAAGCACGTTCATAGAGCTTGAGGCACTCCTTGATAGCTCTAGCTTCACAACTCTTTGCTTTGAAGAACAAAAGACCAAAAAATAAGTGAGTAATAGGAGGGCTATGTCTAGATAATTTCAAGCTCGAGACCTTTCTCTCATTAGCTTGATGTTGGAGAAGTGCTGATAACCCCTCTGAACAAAAAAGAAACAAGTAAGGAGAGAGCGGATCACCTTGCCACAACCCTATTTGAGGAATAATATGACCCCTTCTCTCCCCGTTTAATTTGAAGGAGAAAGAAACAGATCGGACACATCTCATGATTAAATCAACCCAGCCTTTAGCAAAGCCCATTCTTAACATCACTCTTCTAAGAAAGCCCACTCGACACGGTCATAAGCCTTACTTATATCCAATTTCAAAGTTGACCATGCTAAATTACCCGTTTTTCTATTCCGAAGAGAGTGAATACATTCAAAACCCATAATTGCATTATCAATGATGTGCCTTTTTGAGATAAAAGCACTCTTGACTATGAGATATAACAAGATCAAGATACCTATTCAATCCGTTAACCATCACTTTTGATATGATTTTATAACAAACATTGCAAAGGGAGACAGGTGATAACTCTCCAAAAGAGAGTTATTTTATTAATAATTTGGGTTAATTTGTGCTTTAACGTGAGGGCATTTGTGTCTAAATTGCATGCTTAAGTGAGGAATTGAGTGAAAAAGATGATTACCATGTTCTAAATCCTGATGTTGTTGAATTTACGCAAGTTCCTGCTTATTTCCCCTATTTTTTTTGGTTTAATTGTGCAGAATTTGGAAAACTTACTGAGGAGAATGCCAGGATTAGAGGAGAAATGTCGGAGCGTTGTTGTGCCAGAGCATGTCAATGTTGGAGCATCACTTGCTGCAGAAATTCCTGGGCAGCAGTAAAACGCGGGATTTTTACTTTTGTCCGTACAACGCGCGTTTTACTGAGTTTCGCCCTAATTTTCGGGAGAGCTATAAAAGCAACAAGATGAGGTTGTCTCATTATCAATCCCCAAGGGGGAAAAGATCCCAAGAGAGGAAAATAGTCCCAAAATGTGCTGAAGACGAGGAAAGCTGCCCCCATTTCGAGAAAAAGCCGACGGGAGGAGGCTAGAATTGTTGGTTTCTCAGGAGGTTTCAGAGGATTTTTCAAAGCTTTTCCACAAAATGGGTTGTTTCTCTCTCTACCCATTGTATTTTCTTCATTCCCCATGAACTAAACCCCATTTTTGGGATCCTTTGATGTAGCTTGTGAACAGAGGCTTTCTAGCTGTTTCTGCTGCTGTTAAATAGAGTTGATATAATATTTTCATCTTACTGATCTATGCTGGCCACATTTATCAGTTTGTTTGCTTTTTTATGACTCGAAAGGGTATATAGGTAGCGTGTTTGGCTCTCTTTGTGGTTAGTTACTTTTTTCTAGTAAATTTGTTTTTTCTTAAGGATAAGGTCCGCCTAACCATGCTTATAAACTATTCTTTATGCTTGGGTATTTATCAACGGAAGTTGTAGATATTCATATTTGGGTGTCTCGGAAGGGAACCACGTTGGTTTGAGCATCAGTAGCGATTTTATGCTAGAGCGTCTTCTGTGAGCAAGTGAAAGCATGTCACGATCTCTCCCGTTTCCATCTCATTAACTGTTTCCCCGTTCTATTCATTTTGCTACAGCATTTCTTTGCCCCAGCATCTGTTATCACAATATTTCTCTCTTAGAAAATACTTAGTTATAATTCTATAAACACTATTTATCTTTTATTTGCATTTTTTGGTATTCTTAAGTGCATGCTTAAAGTAACATCCTTAATTCCTGTGGATTTCGACCTTGTTTATACTACAATCGACAAGAATATAGTGTACACTTGCACTTGCATTCACGTCGGTTGTGGGAAAGCAACAATAGGTCGAAAGTCAGACACTCTCAAAGGGGATTTATTCTTTGGGATCAGTACCAACATAGTTTCATTGATAGGCCTCAAGTCCACCCTTAAAACCCCGTCATCCTCCACTGACTTCCTTCCCATTCAACCCACCCATCAATGTGATTTTTAGAGGAAGAGAGAAGATTAAACTTCACATTATCTTGCCACAACAACGCTAGACCACCACTTCTCCCTTGCAGTCCACTGGAAAGCAATTTTGAAACCCAAGCTTGAGTTTAAGAACATGCATTTGTAGTCTGTTTCAGTTTTTTTTTTTTCTGGACCAATAGACAAATCTTCCTCTGTACCTTCTAATTTCCTTTTCCCTATTAGCGGGTTGGATAAATTCAAGTCCATCTCCTTAATCTGGATTCCCCTTTCCTTCCTTTTCCAACCTTGTTTCGGCCTATTACCATCAGTTGGCCCAATATGATCTTTCGACCCACTAACAATGGGATGTGATTCCCCATTTATTGTCGATTTTATAGGCTCGTTGGATCCCTTGAAAATCAAACGTTCTTTTGATTTAATAGTTAAAATTCAATGTCCATTCGATCAGAATCATGTCCATCTTGAATATGAGTCCCCTGATTTTCCACAATTGCCTTGGCCATGTTCTGACCATTAGGAAACGCCATTAATATTAATGAAGGATCCTGATTTTTCGCCTTTGAAGGAGCACTTCCCATAATCGTTTCCGTTACTCCACCCCTTCCTCCGCCGTGCTCCGGTGCTCTAAGCCGGACTCCCTAAAGCCAGGCCGCTCCTCCTCCTACTGCCGCCAAAGGCCTGAGCACATGAAATAAACAATCTCATAGAATATGATCAAGATCCTTAACGCATGATTACAGAAATTCAATATGATGAGTTTTTTGTAGATGTTGTAAATAAAGTCCATTGACGTTATATTTTGTTTGAGGTTTCGCCCGCCAAATTGATTACAAAATAAACATTATTTTGATTTAATCTAAATTAAAACTAAGGTCAAAGACGTATTAGGTACTAGAACCACTTTATTTTCTTATTCCTTCGAAGAAAGTTGATACATCAAATACTTTAGAACTCAACTACAATTTGGAAAGAAGTGAAAATGGGAAACTTAGAAATTTCCTATATAATCATATAGGATCCATTCAAAAACCTATGTTTGTTCAATAAACTTATTCTAAAAGTAGAAGAATAAGAAAAAATCAAACAATTTTAAGGCTCATCACTGCCCAGAATTGCCAGAAGGAATGCCTTGTAGTCTCCTCCTATGTCTCTGGCCACAGCTTTCTCAAGAGATATATTGTTTCTCTTCAGATACAGTTCCATGATCTCCTTCAAATCTTTTTCTGCTCTTGTCACAATCACTCTGCTAAGAGCGTCTTCGTCGATCCCGACCGCATTCATCGCATTTCGCAGAACCTGAAACGCATATATAGAAGGTTTTAGTCGTAGCACAGATATATACATACGAGAGTTGAAGAAAACATTAAGGGTGTAAGTAGGTCGGTTTTTTAAAAGGAAAAATTAAAACTTATGCAAAACCAACATGTTTGAAATCAAACTAGTCAAAATATATTCTAGGCTTGTTTGAATAACCATTTTGTTTTTAGTTTTATAAACAATGCTTACACATCTGGTGCTTTGCTTTTTTGTTATCTACCTTTCATTTTATAACCCAAAATCGATGCTGTGTGGTTTTCCCAGTTGGATTCCCATAACTAAGGTGTCGATGGCCACCCAATACTGTAACTAATGTTCTATGACTCGTCCTCGAAGGGGGAAAGCCCCCATTTGACCACAAGCTCACTGCGCCACTTCACGCCCCACAGAGGAAAGCTCTTTTTTGTTATCTACTTTTTGAGCCAAATTTTAAAATGTTTATGAAATTTGGTTAAAAATTCAAATTTGTATCAGTAAGAATGGTGAAAAGTATATATGAAAGAAATTGAGAAGATAAAAACATAAAACTAAGAACGAAATCCTTTATGAAACAGGATTTTAAGTTTCCAACCAACTAATACTATAGTTCTTGTAAAAATGTAATGTACCTTTGCATAATACTTTTTTGGATCTCTAATGCATCTGATAACAGTTCTTAATGCAGCAAGATACTCATCACCTGGTTCACCCATCAAACCCTAAAGTTCAAAATCAAAACCCACTTGCATTAGTGAGAATCATTAAATGGAAAAAATAAATAATAATACTTGCAGCATAGTTAATTACAACTTCACCCATTTCAAAATACTATCCATGTTTAATACTCACCTGAATTTAATTATGAAAAAAAAAGTCAATGTGACCAGGATAATCAATTGGTTAAGACATATATTCTCGATCAAAAAGGTCGGAGGTCCAAATCATCACCCCCACATATTATTGTACTAAAAAAAGAGTCGGGATGCATTTCTCATCTCGGTTTATATGAAAATGATTTTTTCTTTTCATTTCCTTTTCATGTTTACGAGTTTGTTATTTAAGTATTAATTAGTTAGATTAAACTTAAACTTGATAATACAAGATGTAAATTAAAGAAATTGTCCTTTCTTTAACTACCAATTTACCCTAATTAACACTCAAATTTCTTTGCATTTTTTTAATGGAGGGAAAAGAAATAGTATATCGCATTGATATATAGGATTAAATTACATATTTGGTCTCTAAACTCTCATTCCAGGACAATTGACACTTCTTCAAAGCATTTACATGAACTATCATTTAAGGATCATATTAGTTGGAGGCTAATATGGGACAGTTTCATGCGTTTGGTGGCATAAGCCTTTAAACTGATGTGGTTAAACAACACGAACAAAAATTAAAAGTTTAAAAACCTATTAGATATATATAGAGATAACTCTCTAACCGTTTATAGATCTATTAGAATTCAAAGACTAATAAGTATAACCCTGAAAAGTTTAGAGACCGAGCTTATAATTTAAGGTACATAATTGATTGATACCTTGGTGATAGAAGAGCCATGGATATCTCTATGGTGATTGAAAGTTGCATTGAGCTGTGGCTTACTTCTTGTGCTAAGGACTCTGATAATTTCTTCATGGTTGAAAGCTTTGGCTTTGATTGCATCATGAAGAATGTTTGCTTCAAAATGTGAAGTGCTTTCATCAATCTCATTGCCTTCATATCGGTAGGAACTAACAACTGCCACCAGAAGCTGCAACAATGAAGTTTATATTAAAAGGAAAAAACGTCATTTTTTTATACGTGGGTCGATAATAACGATTGTGTACTTGGTATTCGGTTTTTCGGTTTTGGAAAAGGAATTAAGTCTTTTGATTACCATTGTTTGTTTGTTCGTTTTTTCTTTTTTTAAAAAAATGGCTCATTTGATAACCGTTTTGTTGTTTCGTACTCCACTTTTCTATATCAGTTTTAGAATCTTAGTTACAAAGATTTTAAAAGAAATTAAAAGATCAAATTTTTTTTTTCCAAAACTTTTAGGTGCAGAAAACAACTTAGAATTGATCACTTGGATAAAATAACTTCATTTTTAATTTTCTTATTTAAAATTTTTTTGTTGTTTTAGAAGTAGATAACAAAACAAAGAAATGCACGAGTAGAAATAATGTTTATAAGCCTAATATAAAGAAAAAAAATTATCAAACTTCGTTTACTTGTCTGATATCTCCATTCGTGCAGGAGGAAACATCTTCCTCGAGGGAATGCTTGAACCGAAACCGATATGCACGTTTTACTGCCAAAAGCTCTTCTGCAGACCGAACACACGCTATTTCGATGATGACACGGTAATCAGGTTTCGACGCTTTTAGTACAGCATTCGCTAAAACAGCATCTCTATCAGCAGGATCAAGTGTCCAATGACATATAGCTCTCTACCATACCACCACACACCACATTACATATTCAAATTCATCCATCAAAATTTGTTACAAAACTCAAAGAAGATAATATATAACATCATACGTCTCGTTAATCTGAACGTAAGTCAATTGATCAAGATAATATATATATTTTCGGTCAAACGATCAGAGATTCGAATTTCTACCTCCACATCGTTAACTCGAAAAAGGAAAAAAAAACATTACTCACCTCAAAGTCTCCAGAAAGCTCAGATTTGAGTTGGTTAATGAGATCCTCATTGTAGATTTCTTCATAAGCCAACCTTATAAGCTTCCTTTGAGTTGCATTTCTGTGGCCTAAAATGGAGATTATGGCCTTCTCATCTGTCCCCCAACCTAAAACATAAATAAATCGTTTGTTTTCTCAGGATTTTAAATGATTTCAAATTCTATTTTTACCTTTAAAGAATTTCTAGATTAGAATGTTTGGATTTTACAAGACTCATAGAATGATAAATTAATCATTCGACTCAGCGAAAAAAATTAATTATATTCCTTTCGAATCTTTCCCATTTCAAACAACATAAATAATTTAAAAGCCTATATTAGTAAACATGCAACTTATTTTCTTTTCCTTTTCCACCAAACACTCAAACAGAAAAAAAAAAAAAAAAATTATTAAAAGAATTCATTTCAAATCTTTTCATCCCAAACCAATAGGAATAATTTAAGCTTCTTTCTTGTATTTTGGGTCACATGATTAAATCAAGAGAGGCAATCGAGCATAACTCAATTGGTCCGTCTCTTAGAACCGAAAAAGAAGAGAAATACCTAAACAAGCCTTCTTGATATTCTCTGCATCTTCAACAGGAGAGAAGTCTTTGGGAGCAATTAAAGTGGCCATTTCTTTGTTGCTTTGTTGCTTTGTTGTTGGAGATTTGTCTCAACTTTAGCCACTTTTATAATGCCCAAAAATAATATGCTCAACGGTTGCTGTTTTATATTTTCAACAGTTCCATTGTATTTAATTAAAACGTATTGTTCTATAAATGAAATTTAATCTGCTGGACATTTACTTTGATGTTGGATTTTTAATGACAAGTCCTTAATAAACTGAAGAAAATAATTTATTCATTGCTGAGTTACCTTTCACCTTTTTAAAAGTTGGAGGTGTGAGTTGTCCTGCTTCCTTGTTTGAATTTAGAAGAAATATCATTTTTCATTTTTCATTTTTCACCGTAATCTAAGATTATACCATCCATTAATTAAGTTTTCAAAAGGAAAAATAGATATTGTTTTGAAATTGATAATTTAAACCAAAGTCTAAATGTGAGTTTTGAATGACTTTGGAAAAAGTGTTTTAAGTGAAATCACTTTCTATGTTAACAGTTTTAGAAAGAAAAAAGTAATAATTAAGTGCTTTCTCCTAAAAGCTAGAGTGTTTCTTAGTATTTCTAAAATTTTCATAATCACTTTACAAAATCAAGTGATGGAATATTATGAAAACTTTGAAAGGTATACTTTTATAATAGGTTAGAAAGTGCTTTGTAATCATTTAAACTCACCTAATTCACTTCAAATAATACAAGTTACAATCCAACATAGAAGATGGATTTTAGAATTAGCTATTTTATAAACTCAACATATGGTTCCATAAATATTTTTTAAAAAAAAAAAAAACTTTTTTTAGTACAACAAAGAGGACCGGAATGTTAAAAGCAAATGTACGCCATAAGTAATCTTTACGTCATGAGCAACCAACTAATCAAGATATTACTACCTCCTTAAGCGTCTCTTGTAGGAGGTCACTTTTTCCACCAACCTCATTTTGGGTAAAGGTTAAGGGCAAGGATGGAAACTCTCCATTCCCATCCCCTGCCCATCTCCGTTCCCGACTTAAATGTATATATTTTTTATTATTTAGTTGAAATTTTTAACTTTTAATAGAGATTCCCGAGAGTTAACAATTTAAATAGGAATTTCTTATAAGGGAAATTTAACTCCAATGAGGGTTTGTACATTTCTCCAAAAAGAATGATAAACGTGAAAAATTCACGAGAATATGAAATGAATTAGGCGACAAGGATAAAGATGGAGAAGTCACCCTTATCCCTACTCTATTAACACCCTTAGTCTCTTAATTAATGATCGATAGGAGCATAACTCAACTGATCAAAGCATTACTACTAAAAACCACGTTTCAAAAGCATGCCAAAGCAAAACCAGGTGCCTCACTTCCTTATCAATGATGTTAATGTCTCAAGGTGCTTTTTTTATTATTATTTTCTTGTTTTTAAAAAATTTTATGTAAAGAATTAAAAAATATATATATCTTTAGATCCATTTCATTCCTCATATTTTATGCACCTCAAGCTTAAACTCCAAATAATAACTATTCACCTGGCTTTAAGAATCACTGCCTAAAAGTTAGAGGTTCAAATCTCCCCCATTCGTAAATTAAAAAAAACAATTAACAAAAAAAAAAACTTGAGATTAACAATAATCAATTTCTTCCCATGAAAAAAAAGGCAAATAATATTGAGTACTAACTAGTTGAGGCAAAGGAGCTGCAAATCTATATGAATATCATCTATATCAATTTTCTTCGCATTTCATGTAATATGATAATATCTACAAACAAACTACTAGAGTTTTTATATTTTCATATCTGAAGTAAATCCGGATTCAGAAGTTGAGAGCGAGTCTCATATCTTCACTTGTTTTTCTTAATCTATGAGTGTCCGAATCATCTCAGTCCCAAATCTTCATTGGCTTTGACCTTTAATTTGAGTGCCTTGAACTGACAATGACAAAAGTAACGTCCTCCTATTCAAAACGAAAGCCGAGACTGGCGTAAGCATTCCAAAACACTGTTGTTTACCAAAGATGTTCCAGAGGTTCGTCGAAAGTGCGAGCCTTTTATATCATTGAAATCAAGAACTATCAGCTGCCACATGTTGTCTACATTCCTCTCCATATTAAGAAACACTCTTCCATTTCTGTCTAACCACGAGACGGTTCCCGAAGAGTTCCTCAAACCACTGCCAAATATATTCCAATCCTCTTTCTTGAGTCTTTACTGAAAAAGCATAGCTGTAAAAACATGTTTAAGTCTAAAGAAGAATTGGAGGCTTGAGACTGGAAGTCTGAAAGAAGATGAAAGTCTGATTCAGAGAAGTTCTTACTCTTAAGAGTTGTGAGGTTGAATATAAAAATAACAAAGCACTCGGATCTAACATTACTTTACATCCTTTTTTCCTTTTTGATATTTGTGCTCGTGAGTGTCCGGGCTAGCTTGATAGACCTCAACTAATCTCGCAAAGCAAGGGCTATTACATTTAGTTGCTATGTAAATTTATAGGATTAATGGATTACTGGGCAGGTGGTCACCATGGTTTGAATTCATTCCCTCTAATCACATTTATTTTTTCACTGGCCCCAATCAGACAAAGGTTAACATTACATTACATCTACACATACGAACCTCGTCGTGTAGTCCATGAGTCCATGATGAAATTGAAGTTACTTCAAGATATCAGTAAATGAATTCTGCATCCAACTGTAAAACGTGAATGGTATTGGGAACGGAGAATACAAAGCTGCAGTTATCTACTTGGCTCCAAAACATGCTCAACGGTTTCCACATTTCGGAAACCCGAGCCCATTAGACAAAGCCTTTCAGCCATCTGGTGAAACAGGATTGAAACAGATTTCCAGTAGTGAATATGTGAGATTATGTCTCTTCTTCATTAACTACAAACAGAATAAAAGATAACTATTTCCAAAATGCTGGTCCACTTACAGTTGGGCTGACAGAACTGATCTTTTTAAGTTTTGGCTCATGCCACCAACTCCCTTGGCTCGTTGAATCCTCCCTCTACGAGAACCCCCATCATTTAGTAAGCTCACAAAAGGTTTAAGACCTCAAAACATGGAATTAATTATGAAAAAACATATTGAAGGAGAAAGGGCAAAAAAAAGAAGCATAACAAAAATCTACTGCAGCTCACCAGGTTCAGCATTTGTACTCTGACCGTCCTTTAACGCATCTCTGTTCTTTTCAGCTCCGAGAAAGGACAAAATTTTAGAACAGAAAAAAGTGCAAGCATTTCGCAACTGAATTATACAGGCACGAATGATGAAAATGATCTTTCAGTGGGAGCCTTTCTTCCTAGAACAGACTGGGTCACATCTAACATTTTGTCTCCCTGCTACAAAAAATCCATAACTTTTAGAGAAAGCTTGATCCTACAAGTATTCAAACCAAAAATAGGAGAGAGATTAAATTTTTTTTTGTGGATTTTGGTCTCTGTACTTTTGGCTTTTGTCCATTTTGATCTTTGTACTCTCGAAATGTTTTAGTTCTTGTATTTTCATCTTTGTTCACATAGTTCCTATAATTCCAAAATTATCACTTTTGTCTCGATACTTTTAAAAAGTGAGCATTTTGGTATCTATTTGCGACATCCTAACACAAATTCTATGCCCAACAATATTCCTCTAATACAAGGTTCCAACAATGAAATTTATTGAGTATAATGTTGTGCTGAAATTGTGATAGAAAAAAAAATAAGATAAAAAATAAACAAATAGACAAAAAAATGTCACTTTTCTAAAGTAGATGAACCAAAATGGACAAACCAAAAGGGACATTTTGAAAGTATAAGGACAAAGATGGACAAAAGCATAAATTAACAAAACTAAATGAACATTTTGAAAGTAGAATGATTAGAATGGACAAAAGTCAAACATATAGAGACCAAAGTAGGATTGAAACCTAAAATTTCTCTTAAAAACAAACTCATCTCAAAAGTATAAGGACAAAGATGGACAAAAGCATAAACTACCAAAACTAAATGAACATTTTGAAAGTAGAACGATTAAAATGGACAAAAGTCAAACATATAGAGACCAAAGTAGGATTGAAATCTAAAATTTCTCTTAAAAAACAAACTCATCTCAAAAGTAAAAATTCTTTCTGTCAAGAGAAAAGATAACTCGTAATAGAATCTGAATAGGAATCCAAGCTACGGGTAAACATCTTTAGATTTTGATCATGAAACCAATCCTGACAATACTTTCAAAGAAAATCAGCAAACCAAAAACAATTAGGAAAGTTAATCTCGTGCTTACATTTGATACAAAAGCGCACATTTTCATCACTATTTTTCATTTCCTCCAACAATCTTTCCAAACAGGTTGCTATGAATGGTTGAGTAGCTCAGTCCTCGAGCATTATAATAATTCACCAACCATAAGACCGCAGAATGATTTACCACAATCTCACTCTCACTCATCTTGCTGAGTTTCTCTGCAAAATCAGCCAAGCTTTGAAATAGCATTGACTCGTTAGATACAACCCAGGAAGCCAAGACCGCAGCAGAGAAGCCCTGAAATGGATCGTTGGGTAATAACATGATTGCCCCAACAAGCTCAGGTGATGGTGTATTATAACAGCACAAATTTAGAAGACCTTCGATGGCGATGGCATGCAAGCTTGCATCTAATATGTCTGAGAAGAAAAGTTTCCAAACTAGGCTCTCCAGCTGAAACTTTGAAACTATAAGCTCTGACCTTATCAAGCCCCAGAGTTTATGTTGTTCGAGATGACCCCAATTGAGAGAGCTCTTAACTAAAAGAAAGATGGATTCAGCATCCTTACCAAATACTGAGAATTTCTTTTCAATAATCTCAAACTGCATATTAACAAGATCAGTGTAATCCAACAGGGTAACAAGCAACTTAACAATCTCATCCTTGCATATGCATAAATCTGAGAGATAATCAAATACGCAACGAAATAAGAATTTCACTCTCCTTGCATTCCATTCCACACAGGACATCAAATCAAGATAGAAGACCTTGGTTAAAGATATATCTGCATCTTTGGAAAAAGTATCTTTCGAATAAGCAAGGAAACATCTATAGGCAGAAAAAGCATTTCTTACCAAATTAGCAATCAACATTTTGTCTATTTCAGAAAAAGAGACAATTGTATCTTGAGGGTTTTCTCTCATACCACTCCTGAAAGAAAAGTACCCATTCAGATGGAACAGCAATAACTGGGTCTTCGAATCAATTTCTCCACCATCACTGTTCTCAATCACTTCATTGCCTGTAAAACCTGCCTTGTTTGCCTCATAAGCCAGACGAGATACATAAGATAACAATCGTGCCCCCACAGGGAAAGCATTCCTCAAACAAAATAAAAGCAATTCGTGCATATTTTTTTCTTGATGAAAGATGAATGTACGGATTATTAAGGCAGTGGCAGATCCTATTTCATCATCATAGCTTGGATTATTTGGAAGTAATTCAACAGAAGAAAATAGTTTATACCCACTCAACTCATAGGTATTTACTATTCTGGAAGACAATATTTCAGTGCTTATTGAACTGCTAGCTCGTTCATTGTCATAAAGCGAGAGAAATAGAGCTAGAAGTTCTTCCAGAATTTTGAGTCCCATTTTACTGGACTTTCTAGTAACATCTCCAAGATTTTTCACCAAAATCTCTACATTGTCACATTGTTGTACGTCTGTAACAACTGAATGATGAGAGGAAGATACATCGACCAGAATAGGAACAGAAGCACCAACTGATGTATCATTTCCATTGGCTACAATGCAGCTAGGTTGGCTTTCAGGATATATCATGCCAGTTTCTGCACAAGATTTACTCGAAGAAGACAGGGGCTTCACAGAGTGATCAGGTCCACCATATAATTCCAATTCCTTTGGAAATTGTACCTTCCTACCTGATGAAATTATCCTAAGCCTGTCTCGCAATAAAGGAGAAAGGCCGTCAAAAGAAGTCAGAGTGTCCAATGAGGAAATTACTCCTTTCTCAGTAAGTGCAGTAAAAGCTGAAGAGACGGCCAAAGTTATTTTATCCTTCCTTTCCACATCATAGTTGTCCACAAGAAGGAATAAAAATTCAAGAAGAGTGTGAACCATATCAATATATCTAGGTATAGAATATACCATTAACAGCATTGCAGGCTCAATGTTCATAATCTTGTCAGTTCGATCATCGAAGAAAAGCCAATCATAAAAGAGAGCAAGCTTTGCATTGGCTTCAATATAATGCTTCCTACAACATTTCAAAAGCCATCCTATAACAGCCCATCTTGGAATAATAGGAGACTGAATGACTTCATTTGGAGGATGATGTGCACAACATATAAACCTAACAATGTCACAAATGACAGTTTCCCTCTCAGACCCATGTAGAAACTTCTTGGCAAACCACACCTGGTAGCGGTTTTGAGAGCCCAGCTTCACATTTGTCATTAAAAACCGCAGTTGGGCCTCCATCTCTGGGGAAATACGAAGCAAAAAGTATCGACTTGGTGTTCTAGTGTAGTAAACTTTTGAAATATCCAAAAACGCTGGAGTTCTAAAGTTGCTTGGCTCTAATAACAAGTCTTTCCATACAGCCCTAAATTCAGGTACATAAACTAGATCTTGTAAGAGTCTAATAAAATCTCTCCCAATCTTCAAACAAAAATTAAATTCCTCCCTAATTACTTTAATGCAAAATTCAACCTCCAATTGCTTCAGAGACTCCAATTTTGGACCTGATAATCTGCAGTGATCTGCCAATAACCGTAGAAAGGTATATAATGCACTCGGTATAACCTCTGGTAATTCTTCCAGTAAACAACTCCACTTGTTCAAAAATAGACTCACCAATTCAAAACACAACCATAAATTCCCTTCACCAAAATCCCCACCAACAATTTGCCTCAACATGGATAGCAGAACACCATCAACACCTACAGCACATACATCTATCATTTCCTCAATTACCCAAAATATCTGACTCTTTGCTGAATCAATGAGTTTAACATATAGTTCGTGAACAACCTTCCGAAGCAGATAAACAATCAGACCATAACCATCAGTGACGATTGCATGCAAATGCTTAATATGAGTTTTAGCAAAGACTGGTTCACATAAAATCCCATAGAGAATAGCCCGATTCAGCTCCAAGTATTCTTGTGGATCTGGAATCTTTAAGCAAAATGGAGGTCTTAACTTTGGTTCAAGAAGCTGGAAAGCTTGTCTCAAAGAGAACTCAAAATCGTTTTCAGCTTCATATGAAGCCACGTAAATGAGTTTGGAAACCATCTATTTGATAAAAGAGTGATGAGGAAAGAAAAAAGGGAGCCACGAATAGACCTATCAGTAGAGCAGCTGACAAATGGTGACTCAGCCTGTTGCTTGAGTAATTAGAGATTGAGCAACTAGTTTGGAAAAGAAACATAGAACTCATGCATCCAAAATTGAGCAAATAGTTCGTAAGTCTTACTAATCAACTCCACTAGCAACCGACTTGGAAGGTAACAATATGAATAAGAGGTTTCTAGTACAAGAAATTGTTTTGACTACATTTAACGGCTACACAACCACCTTTTCTTCATGCTTGAAGATTCTTTACAAATTTGAATGGTGTAGAACATTACTATAAGTTTTCTCGCAGTTAAGTAGATGTTCGTCCCATTATTCAAATCATTCCTCAGACAATCTTGAGTTGTAGGCTTGCTCTTCCTAGACCAAACGAGAAGGCATTGCAGGAAACATTACAACAACGTGGCCGAAATTACAAATTACATTCACAAGAATCATCGGCGAGATATAGCTCCACAGTCGCAAATCATACCAGAAGGAACCAATATTTCCAACCGAATCCGAAATTCCATCCAATTGTATATTTTGTAAAAGCTAACTATTATAAACCAAAACCAGGCATCAAATCTGTCAAAATTGTAAGTATTCAATTTTGATAATTGATAAAGATGAACGGAACAAAAAAAAAAAACACTATCAAGACGGAAACAAAATCTGAAAACTCACTCGAATCAAAATCCAGAAGGAACGCCGGCGGCGACGGCACCGGTGGAGGCGTGAGATGAGATGAGAGAGTGAGCAGCGGAATTGGAATTTTGATTACATTAGAAATTGATTGGAAAATTGGACGCATTTCTCAATTAAGACTATTATGAAATGTGTCCCTCCCTTCATTTTCATGTTTGGTAAATATTTGCTGCCGTCACCGTCCTATGCTATACCTCCTACTTATAATTTTCATTTCACCCTCTTTTTTTCATTCGAATCTCATATTCTCTCTCATTCTCCCCCTTCTCATAGAGACCACCGTATTTTCTTTCCTTTTGTATACAGTAGAGGAGGGGTGTTGCATTATCCATGTGATTATCGGGAGCTTATTGTAGTTTGAGTATAGAGTATCAGGCTCAGGTGTACTTGATCCTTTAAATCGATGCCCTCGTAATTGGACTCAGTGCACTCAAGGTTTGCTGATTTTCATTAACCCAGTTCATGTGGCTTGAATGGAATTTGGACGTGTGGCACCTTAGATTTACTCGATAATCGTTTTAACTTAAACCTTAAGGTAGGGACTTTATTTAGATTTCGATCTATACTTTTAAAAATTCCAATTTGATTCATATAATTTGGGCTTAATTCCAATTTAACCTTTACATGGTAGATAATTCTCATTAGTGCTCCATAAATCTTATTATACCAACTCAAAAATCTATTTATTTCCTTATATTTTTTTATTTAGCTCAGAATATTACTACAATAAATGAGAGAGTGGACGATTTTAACCTCCAATCTCTACTAAATAAATAAATGTTATTTAGTTCTTGTTGCCACTCAGTCATAAACTTTAATATAACCAACAAAAAAAAAGTGTCAAGTGTCAATATGACGAGATTTTAACCTCCAATCTCTACGAAATAAATAAATGTTAATTTAGCTCTTGTTGGCATTCAGTCATAAACTTTAATATAACAAAAAAAAAAGTGTCAAAGTGTCAATATGACAAGAACAGAGACAATTTATAAAATTTAACTAATAGTAAAGATCGTCAAAGTAAGCATGCAATAATTGACGTATATTTCCAATCATGAGCTTATGAGTTCGATCTCCCACCCCAACACGTTGTACTAAAAAAACGTTGTACTAAAAAAACTAATAGTAAAGATCAAATTAAAACTTTTGAAATCATATCATATTGAAACTAACACTATAAGGTCCATAATGTTATTTGTTTACCATAAATTTCTGAAATTGAAATCAGAAACATATTAATGTCATGTACCAAAATGGTCTGAAATTGAAATAAGAATCAAATATATGATAACTAATAGAATAATTATTTTTTATTTATAGCTAATTACATTAACTAAAAAGTGTGCTAATATTATTTTACGGGAGGAATGAGATTACCCATTTTATGAGGGTTAAATTACAAAAAAAAAATAAAAAATAAAGAACTAAATACTGTCATTTGTTTAAGAAATATTCATATCCTTTCAAAAGTTTCAATACTACCATCCTTTTATAAATGTTGTTGAAAAAATATTCGTTAATATTTTGAACGAAAAGTTGAGGTTGCAGAACCTAGAACAACATAGTAATTAACGTGGAATCTTTGGATTACGTTTGAAAAGAGAAGAAATTTACCTCTCTTTTTGAAGGGGACTATGACAAAAATAAGTACACAATAAAGAAGCAAACTTTGTTGATAATGTAACAATAAGACTTTTAAGACAAAATTATGACTTATATGTTAGATCAACTTTTATATTAATTGTCACATCGTTTCAATTTTGTGGTCAACTTTTCGTTTAAATTATTGATAGATGTTTATTTTGCCAACTAAAGCATTAACAATGAGGATGAGAGTTCGATCTCCACCCCACATGTTGTATTAAAAATATATATATATTGTTGCTACAATTTTTGGAAAGCTGGTCGGACCGAGAGTTAGTTCACCGAACCGACCACTGAATGATCAAGGAGAGGTTGGGTATAGCTAAGAGAAGCTGAGACCCGATAGGTTGTGAATAGGGGAAGGACGAGATCTTGTTGTTTGGAAGACCGAGACAGTTGATAGTCTTTACGAGATCTTGGTATGTGAAGTTGAGACGAAAGCGACCTACAAAAAGAGAAGGTGAGTGGTTGTCGGCATGGTGCCGGCCTACCACACTCTGATGCTTAAGTTAGTATATAAGCTTAGGAGGAGGGAAGTAATGAGTGGCTTGAGAAAGAATGGTGTGCCTTGAAGGATTGCATCTCTTACAAATTTAGAGGGTAAGGGTCGTGTATTGAGCCACATCAAAGGTGGGCAACACTATTGCATGGGTTGCGTCTGTGTTGAGCTGTGCTATGAGCTGGTCGTGCTAAAGCGCTGCAGCGCTATTTTAGCGTACAGCTGCACTATAATAGTGTAGAGGACACTATTGCGCGTGATCGGCCATGTGCTTAGTTGCACTATTTGGGTGCCTTGCCGCTTTATACGTCGGTTGTGCGTAGAAGGTCCTAAACATTGAAACTATTTAACAAACTTGCAACCGCTAGTTTTGTATTTGGGAAATTGGCATAGATAACCCCAAAAAGTTTCTCGTTTGCTCAATTGACCTCAATTAAAAAATTTGACTCAACTGACCCAATTTAATATTTGGAATAGAATATTGAAGAGTTAAATTACTATTTTAGCCTCAATCTGGAATGCAAGTAAAGTCGCAAACAAATTAACACGAAAGGAAACAAAAGGGCAGGTTCGACCGTGGTTTTGACCATGGTTATTGTTACCTTGACCGTGGGCTTGGTTTGACCTTGGTTAGTAGGAGCGTAACATGAATTTTTTGCTTGACCACGGCCGTGAATAATAGTACCCTGGTCGTGGTGTTCATGAAAGATAACTAATGGGCTAGGTTGGACCGTGTTTAAATTGTTTGCTTGACCACGGCCATGAAAATAGTACCACAGTCATGGTGTTCATGAAAGGCAACTAATGGGCTAGGTTGGACCGTGGTTGATTTTTTTACTTGACCACGGTCGTGAACAATAGTACCCTAGCC
>NW_019104541.1:790457-802783 GCF_001995035.1 Momordica charantia
TACATATACTGTCCCGGTTACACTAAAATAACCTCGGATGTTTAGTTTATTGGATTTTGGACAATGCAATGCTATGAATTCAACAACAAATTTATTGAATAAAATTGTATTGAATATATATTTGTTTTTACAAAATACAAACTACAAGTTTAGGGCAACACACCCAACAGACCATGAATCAAACATTACAGGACCACGGCGAAGGAACATGCTACCACGGCCATTAATCAGACGATTAAGAACCACGATCGTGGTCCTAAACACCCCGATCGTGTATCGAACAAAATGGACCATGGCCGTGAGGGGATCAAAGTTATCTGTATGCAACCACGACCGAAATCACCTAAAACCACGACCGTTAATCATAAAACCATTGACCATGACCGTTAAACGAAGAAACACGGCCATGAATCATTGCCTTATGTAAATTTTTTTACCCACAAAAATACTGATAAAAATTCAGAAATTCCATTTAGTCCAACTACATACATCATATTATGGACGAATCGAAAATAATATTATGTATCAATAAAAAACTAACCTCGTTCAAGGTGTCAAAGATGAAAAATTGACTTCCTTTAATGGATTCAAGAAGTGAAAAATGTTGGAAAGGTATGAAATTTCTTCAAAACCACGTAAAAGATGTGCTTGTGGACAATACGGACTGAAACATATTTTTATTCTCTCAATCTGTGAGAATGTGTGGGTAATAAGTTCGTGGTACTTTAATAAATTCACGGCCATGAATTAGGTGGAACTTGCCAATGGTTTTAATTACACCAACCTACGTGAGTCCGTGACAGATTTGTTGTAGTTCAATTTCCGGGGGTATATTCGTAATTACAAATTCTCTAAAATGTCAAAAAAGCTAAAATTGGGTCAGTTGAGTCAATTTTTATAATTTAGATCATTTGAGCAAACTAGAAATTTTGTCACGTGAGTCGACTCAATTACCCTTTGTATTTTAACTTATAAAATTATTAGATTTTAAAATCGACAAAAAAAGAGAGAAAAAAAATCATATTATTACCGTTGCCGCTGCCATTCTCTGCGGTTTCCACTTCCGTTTCTCTGCAGAGTTCAAATCCACAGACGAGTAGATAACAGGTCTCTCCTTCGGCTTTTTCTAAAGAATTTAAGTAAATCTCGTAGTTGTATGTATAGTGCCATAAATTTCTTTTATCCATTGCCATTCATTTCCCCTTTTTTTCTCAGTTTTTGTTTCTTTTTTGATGTCATTCGTTTCTTTGTGGAAATTGATCATGGTTTTTAGATCCCATGTTTGTAATTCGCTTTCCAAGTTTATAGAACGAATATATTGTGATTATACTGCTCTGGGTTTTGGCTAATTTCATTACTTCGGTCGATTATTTTTAGAATTTTGTTCAGAAAAAATGACCTAAAACGTGTTTAATGTAAGCAAACTATCTCGGAAAAGTTACTTTCTTACAATGCAGCTTCTGAAGACCATTGGGTTTGAAGGATTTGCATTGCCCTCTGAAAGTTTTTTCCTACTGTTTTGTGTCTCTTGCTTCAATTGCATATTAATTCCATGCTACATAATTTCGTATTCTCATTACCCAAAATTAAGGTGCAATTTATGCTTAAATATATATCTTTTTATTACCTTTTCAATCTAATTCCTACCTGGCCTTGTAAAATTTTGTTTAAACTAAATTTCATGGTTCCCCATTCGCTTAGTTTTGCCTAATTCAAGGTAATTAATATGTTAAAGGACAACTTTACCCTCATACCCCGAGTATCTCCACAATTGTATGATATTGTCTGTTTTAGGTATAATCCTCATGACTTTGCTTTTGGTTTTACACAAAAGGCCTCGTACCAATGGAGATAATTGTTCTCATCTATGTACAATGAATCACTCTCTTCCCTAATCAATGTAAGATTTTATTTGCATACTTGCAACCTCAACACGATATGTGTTTCTTTTAGTAGGAATTTTATTGTTGTCACCTTTTTTTGTCTAAATTTAAGAAATTTTCTGCTCCTTTTCAGATTAATCATCTGCACAATCACTATCCAAGTCATTTATTCATTTGAGGGGAAGAGAAGATAATTACAACAATGACAAGTCGTGTTACCCCTGGGCAGCTGATTATCCCAGATGAAAATTTGGGCATGAACCCAAAAAAAAGTAAGGCTCCATATATTGTTTTTCATCACTGCATGGAATACACTCATTTTGTCAAAATTTGTTTTGACTGTTGAGCTGCCTGGCAGATCTAATGTTAAAAGATTCTGAAAACCATGATGTATTTCTCATATAACCTAGAATGCCAGTTAGCAGTTCACCCTGTAGTTGTTAAGGTCATGCTAAATGGATAATGGAAATATCTTCTATATTATGTTATTTATTAATTTCTAGTTATTTTCCTGTAGAAGTTGCTGCTGATAGAAAGGGAAAAAGTTCTAAAATAATTCACAAGAAAGGTGTAGCAGCTGGATCAGGGCGTAAAGCTTTAAATGACATCTCAAATAAATCATCAATCCTTCATCAGGAGGTGCCAATCAGGAAGAAGGAGAGAGCGAAGGAAGAAATTGATGTAGCTGGCGAAAGATTTTTGCATGATCATGATAAATGCATTGAAGCACAAAGACTCCCAGTGCTTGCTTCTTACTTGGATCTGGTTCTTCCTGGACATGGTAAGTTGTTGAACGTTGAGGATAAAATTGCCTGCAATCTGAGAATAACCAAGTCTGCTTCCGGTTACTGCTTCTGTGGAATCTATGACCAAAACTGTTGTTTATGTGATTCTTATTACTATGTTTAACAAAATTATAAGATGGTATTTAAAAATTAAAAATAAAAAATAAAAAGAAAGGAAAAGAAATAAATTACAAAAAAAAAAAAAAAAAGGTAAGAAACAAATTTCATGGAAGAAATATAATGTGTACAAAAGGAGGCTAAATGCCCCATAACAGTCCAAGAGTTACGAAAAGGCTGTCCATTTGGCTAATATCATAGTTTATAGGAATGATTTCTTTGTCAAAGTATTGACTTGTGAGCTAATTGGTCACACTTTGGTCAAGTATTCTACAAAGACACTCAAGAATCAGATGTATTGAAGGAATAGCCATGAAAATCTGGGCCGGTTCTTTGAGCTGTTTGGGATGTTGTGGGTCGCAACAAGGACTGCTAGGCTTTGACAGAGGAGGTTCTATCGTATCCTCTTTTCCAGGATAAGGGGAGATTTGGGAGATTTTTGTGACAAGCTTGTTTCTTTTGCTATTTTGTGGGAGATTTGGACTGTGCGAGATAATAGAATCTTAGGGGCATTTGGGAGATTATTAGATTTAATATTTTCCTGTGGAGTTGATTTCTAAGTTTTTTTTGCAATTATCAGCTACGTATTATCCTTTTGGATTTGAGCCTCCTTCGTGAGATGGACCTTCTTTCTTTGGGCTGTTTTTTGTATGTTTTTGTGCATCTCTGGGCTGTTTTTTGTATGTCCTTGTGCATTTCTGTCTTTTTTTTTTCCTCAATGAAAAGTTCAGTTTCTCTGTGAAAAAAAAAAGCCATGAAAATAGGTGCATTGTGATATCATAAGATGTCTCCCCCAATGAATGAGTTGGTAAGAGAAATGTTACAAAACGTGAGCTAAAAGGGTAGTGAGCGTAATCATACTATGGAGTTTCTGTTCACAAAAATATAATAATTTTGGAGATGCAATCCTTCTCCACCTTCTTTACTTATTCTTTCTTTTCAAGCACTACATAACTCTCAATCAACTTTGTCATAGGCGTTCTTCTCTCTTGAATGGTAAAATATTTTTAGTTATTTATCATTTTTCTGTTATCCTTATTGAGAACGAAAGCCTACATTTTCGTCTGCAGACTCATTGCCCAAAGTTGAAAGTCATGCGTCTGATCAAGCAAAGGTAATTCTTCTTAATCTACAATTTAGACTTATCTTTTCTTATTCGTCGTTCTCTTGTAATTTACAATGCTCATAAAGCAAATTGTAAATTCAAAAGTTTTTGAAATCATAAATTCGAAGTTGATGGCTACTTTGAATATTAATATGTTACGAGTTTCTTGAATCTAGATATTATAGTTTCAGGAGTTAATCTAAGTAGTGTAAGCTAGGAGAACCTCATGTATATAAGGACAATGATATTTGACCCATTGATAAAATATGATTGTCCTTGGTGTGTATCTTTTCTTTCCTTTTAATTCATGGTTCCAAATTTTTTTCTTGAGAAAAGTTTTCTTTTAACTTCTTGAATATTCTCCTATTTTCATTCAATTATGGAGGAAGGTATTGCAATGGAATATGAGAAGTATATTACTTTTGATGTTCATTTAGTTTGATAGATACAACAAATGTATTAAAAGTATATTCTTAGTCTCTTCATATTAACTTCTAAACGTTTTGTTTTGTTTCATTTGTTAGCTGTTAACATGTCTTCCACCTACATTGGTAATCAGTAGAAATTTAGCTGTTGCATCCTTAATATTAATAATGTCTATCATATTATAGAAACTTTATCTTGATTCATCTTTTATGTTCGATGTTCGATACATATATCTATTGTTTTGTACTTTTGTTCACTGATGCTTATATGGGTTATAGCGATGTAAGTTTCTCACCCAAATGTTATTAATATTGTTATTTTCTTCTCTTTTGGTGTTATTAATCTTCATTTGTGGATCTCTTTATGCTTTAGATTAATATCGACACCCCGCGATGTTACTCGGACCCAGATGAATTGTTTACGCTCGAGTGTAATAGTTGGGAAAAGTATTTGGCTAAACAGCATTCAGCTCCATGCTCCCCAATGCATTGGGATTCTTCATCAGCTTCATTTTCTTGGCAATTTGAGGAACCCAACTTTGTTCTTAGGGATGAATAATGAAACTGATGCTTGGAGAGTAGCTTTTTCCTTGTTTTGGTTGATTGACTCTCCCAACTAACATAATTCTGTTAGCAATGTGCTTGAACTTGTAATGTCCACTTGGGTAGTTTTATAGAGTAGAGACTTTGTAGAAGCAACACAACTCTTGCTTCAGAGACAACTTTGTTGCTTTTAGTAAGTTCATCTCAAAGTTGAAAAATAATTACCTCTTTGATAATGCTTTTTGACAACCTTATTGGATTTAGAGAGGTGATCCCTAAACTGAAAGGAAAAAAAAAATTAAATGGGGTAAGAATTCGAATATCTAATAAATAGATGTACTAGTATCTTAACTAGTTAAGCTAAAACAATTACTTCTTTACGGCTTTTTAACCCTTTCTAAAATGTAACTTTGGATGGATATTACTCATGACTGCCTCTTGTGTCTTATTTATAGAGTTGTTGAAAGTTGACACGTGGAAATCTTGGAATGAAACCGTTTGGTGAATATGCCAATTCATTTTCATAGGTTTGAGATTTTCCTTTTGCCATTTGACAATTTCTTTGATGTGTGCAAAACTAGAACTTATCCATGTAAAATGTTCTACTTGACCTTCTTTCGCATTCTATATTAAGTCAAAATTTCAGTCTTTATGTTAGGGAAACTAGAGTGCAGACTGAATCATTTTAGTACATCTCAACTACATAGGCTCTTCTTTACAAACTCGATTGCCTCCTCAATTGACTTCTAATATAATAATACTTTTTCTTAGTACACTGGGAATAGGACAATTCGAATTTACGACTTTCTCTGATCAGACATAGGTATCTTAACTTGTTGGACTATGCTTAGATTGATAATACATTATGTAATATGTCAACGATTTGAAGCTATGTGTGGTATATGTTAATAAAAGTGAAAATTAAAATGACCCAATGGGATAAAAAAAAAAGAAATAAAATAGTTACCAAATATATTTCTATTTCTAGTTCTACCAAAAATGAGAATTCATAATATTTATAATGGGCTTTACTGGTGAAGTTAAGAAAAACTAGTAAATTAGTAGGTACCATGTAGATGAAAATTATTTGTAGTAAACAAATTTATTTATTATTGATGAAAAAAAAGCTCATAAACTAAGACAGAAAAATATTTACCTAACTTTAAACATAATTTGATTGCTTTGAGATAATAATCATCTATTTTAATGGTTGTAGGTTCGAATTTTCATCCTACATTTGACTTATAATACTAAAAGAAAACTTCAAAAATATTTGGGCAAAATATATTTTTGGTGTCTAAGGTTGGAGGTAGGTGTCTATTTGGTCCATCAAGTTTCCAAATGAACATTTTTTGTTCTTGAGGTTTGAGTTAGGTGTCTAATTGGTCAAGTTTCAGAATGAACACTTTTGGTCCTTGAGGTTTAAAGTAGGTGTCAACTTAGTTTCTGAAGTTTTAAAATAAACACTTTTTGGTCTCTGAAATTTTAGAAATAGTTCTAAATGGTCAATAATTTTTTTGTACTGTTATTAACTAATATTAAAATGACGTAGCAAATTGCAATTAAATTGTTTAGTGTAGTTATTGATCTGAAAAATTATATTAATTAAATGATATATGTCCGGTATGAATGGCATACGGTGGCGGCAAAGACGTGGTGGTCCCCAGAAAATGGTAGGAGAAAGAGAGGGGAAGAGATGAGGAGAGAAGAGAGAAAATATCATCACCTACACATATATTATTTAATTAATATAATTTGTCACATTAGCAACTACAATAAACAATTCAATTGCAATTTGCCACGTCGTTTTAATATTAGTTAATAGTAAAAAAAAATCAAGGACCATTTAGAATCATTTCTCAAATTTCATAGATCAAAAGTGTTCATTTTGAAACTTTAGGGACTAAGTTGACACCTATTTTAAATCTGAATGACCAAACATGTTCATTTTGAAACTTCAAAGACCAAGTAGACACCTACCTCAAACCTCAGGAACCAAATAGATACTTACCTCAAACCCTAGAGACCACAAATGTATTTTGCCAAAATATTTTAATCAAAAAATTATTTTAAATATATAAAAATATATATACCTATTAAGAGTATTGAATCAGTCCAAGAGCTGTGAGTTCGATCCTACACTCCATCATATTGTACTAAGAAAAAATAGAATATTGAATAAGTATAAACACCTAGAAAAGAGTGGTTTAATTTAATTTTCTAAAATCTCGTTGGGGAGTGAGTCCAATATAGAACGAAAAAAATTTGGCTTTTTAAAGTTAAGAAGAAACTCTCTTCTTATCACTGTTAAATATTCGACAATTAAGAGAGAGAAATACACAAATAAAAATAAAATTTTAAAAATAATAAATTATCAAATATTTAATGGTGGTAAGCACGGGTTCTTTCTAAATTTTGAGCCAATTTTTTCATATAGCACACCATCCTATGTTTTAAGCAATAGAAGATAAGGGTTGATTCCATATTCCTGGTTTCCTCCTTTTTTAAATAAATGAAAAAGAGAGGAAAAAAACTACTGTAGGCAACTGTTTCTTATTAACTGTTTCTTATTAGTTATTTCTCATTCTTTTTAAATTAAAAATAAAAATAAACATGAACATGTTTGGTAACAATTTAAAATTTTAACTTTTATATGAAATTAAATTTTAAAAATTTTTAGGTTACATTTATTTTGTAATATTTATTATGCATTTAATAAGTTATGAATACTTTTATTTATATTTTTGAAAAAAAGTAAAACAAAAACAATAAACTTGATTTTGTTGGGATGATGAGTGGCCTGCTCCCCTCCTATCATTCTCTCTCTATGAAGGATGTGCGTTTTCTCATAGTCCTCCGAGTGATGTTTTTTAAAAGGGTGTTCCTCTCAACTTTGTTTCAGTTATTCTGTGGTTTTTTTTCAAGAAGTAAGTATCATGGATCAAGATATAACAGGGATCTCTTTTGGTTTTGTGGATGCAATTTTCGAAGAGGATCCTTCTTTCCCGCTAGTTTCTGTGATGGCGGACGATGATCGGGTGTCGGGGCTCTCCTTGTTGGATATCGATACTGCTGACAAAATCAAAAGCAACATTGTCATGTATGGTTCCTGGGTTTGTCATCAGGTTGTTTTGAAGAGTTATCAGACACAAAATTGGGGAGGGCACCCCTTGTGATTTCTTGAGATGATTCTTCATCTTCATTGTATCTTGGTTCAGAGAACTTTCATGGTCTAGAGGCAAGGATGACGGAGCAAAAGGTGGGAGACGACAGAGGTACGACGATGATCGGCTCGAACATTATTTTGGAATTTTTTGAGGTTATCCATCTTAATTGTATTTAGATCAATGACTAGCATGATTTAGAGAATTTGTTTAATCATTCCTTACCTATCATGGCAGAGAATAAGAAACTTTGGAGACAATTATTTCCCTTCTCATTCTAAATAGGGGTCCATAATTGACGAGATATCTCCATGAGGAGTCTCCCCCGACATCATTGAATGGGGTTGAAGATGTTGTGACTTTGGAGAAATGGGTTGAGGATGTTGTGACTTTGGAAAAAGTGTTTAGTAGGCTAAAATTTATTCATGTTTCTAGTTCTTTGACGCAAGCTGTTTGAGGCCAAATGTGCCTTTTCTGATTATTTTTCTATCCTTTGTGATAATTTTTTGTTCGTGGATTTTGATTGTGGTGCGTGGTCACCACTCTTTGTAACCCTTAGTGGTCCTATTTATTTCCAATGCAATGTTTCTTTGATAATTAAAAAAAAAAACCTGATTTGTTGTTTTCAAAATTTTTACATAATTTAAAAACATCTTAAAAATGGAATACAAGACACAAGAAGTGTTAACCAAACATTTAAGGCATGTCAAACAACATTTTTATGTCTTTAGTATTTTCAGATTTTGAATTTGAATCAAAATGGATAAATTTACTATTTCATGTTTTAAACTCATTTTATTTTTGTTAAAATTAAAACATGTATAATATAATAAATAAATAAATATACATATATATTTTGAAGAAATGTATAATACAACATATTATAAATTATATAATACTGAAAAATAATAATTCTACAAAATTTATAACATATAGGTTTACGAATTAATTAATATTATTTTAGATTGAACTAAATATTTAATTAGTAACAACCATTAGTTTGCAAACAATTCTTTTTTTCGAAGAAGAATAGTTTACAAACATATTACTACATTTAAGATTTAATTTTCAAATTTGCTACCAAATATATATTTCAAAACACTTCAAACGTAGAAAATAACTCTATTTTCATGGAATAACTTGTTTTCAAATCTATATTTTGAGATTACCAACCAAATATACCCTATGTTTGTCAAAAACTGAAAATGGGAAACAAGAAAACAAAAAGCAAAAACATTACCAAAGAGAACCTTATCTTATAAACAAATTTCTACACCTTTGGACTGATCTAAACAAATAATTTGTATGCTTTTAAGTTTTTAACATATGGCCAATATGGACTTAACTCAGCAATTAAGACACCTTCGAGGTCGGAAGTTAAATCATTCATTTGTTGCGCTAAAAAAAAGGTTTTTAACATTCCAAAAAAGAATAAAATATAAACAGTCAAGATTTTTGAATATGCTAGAAAAAGAGGGGGAGGAAGAGGGAGGGGCGGTAAGGCGCTTATAGAAATTATACTGCAACTGATTTCATCAATAGACAGCAACTAGAGTAGTATTTACATTTCTCATAACCCCCACACAACCATACAGGGGAAGAATTAAAAGAAAAAAAAAAAACTAAACCTGAAAGAAAGAAGAAATCCAAATCATCAAATCCATCTAATTTTCTCTCTAATTGTACCAAATGTTGTCCATTTCTTTAAACCTATCAATGATAAATCCAATCTGAATCTGAAATGGTCAATATGACCCAGTAAGTAGAGCAGGGAATTGAAGAAACCTTTTTTTTCCTTCCCATATACAAATGATTTGATTTCTGCGGCTGTTTGCACAAGTCAATGAGTCAAATCTTCACTTCCGATGCCTATACTAGACTTGTCGAGCACTCGTACATTATATCGTTCGTAAACTCTTGCACGGTTCTCTGCCCACCATTGTTCTGCTTGTTTCTCTGTAAATCGCTTCCGACTGGCATTGAAACAATGATATAAAGTTCAGAAAGTTTTTCATGGAGAAGATCACAATGTATTCAATCACTACTATATCTAAAAGCTTAACGTTTAAGTTTAACACTCTCACTCGTGTATGAACTTGGTATTAATTATGATTTATGAAGTTCAATGTGTAGACTATTAGTTTGAAACAAGAAGGAAATAATGTTGCAGGAGTATGCACTCTTACACTTATAGGTATTGTAACTTTCTCAAAATAAAAACATTGCTTCTAGTTATATAAATACAGAAAACAATCAACTTTTTGTTGTTTCAGCTTGTGTCTTGTCAAGATATTACTTATTAGTGTTCTGTTCTTCAATGTTTTATTCTCTTGTAATATTTGGAAACTTGTTTTTTATGTAGCTGTTTGGTTCTTTTTCTCTCCCTCTGAGTCTGTATCTTTCAACATTTTTCTTCCTCTTAAACTATAAATGAAACAATGAAAACTTTGTTTCTTGTCTAAAAAAGAGAACAGCTTCGTGAACAAAAATCTACCTAGTTATAATAAGTTTCAAGCTATTTTCCTGCAATATTTTATCAAAACTGGTGAATAATTGAGTAAAAGAAAATTGCATACCTGAAACGAACTCGCTTAAGATCCTTGGCACCTCCTGGTTGTGAGGTGAGTGTAATATATACACCAGGCTCATCTTGCTCAACCCATTCTGCTTCTTGGCGAGATTCACTTTCTTTAATTCTATTTCCATTCTTTGCTGAATCCAACTGACCCAATTTGGTTGTGGTTGAAGACTGGATATTTGCAGTGCCCGACCCATTTGAAAGCAACTGGACGCTCGAACTGTTTGAGTCTTTCTCTAAGGATGTTGCTTGACCACTTAATTGGTCTACAGAAGTGTTGATCAAATAATTGAAGGTTGGACCGGAGCTCAAAGAAGCAAGAGTAGATTTCACGTTACGAGCTGCTCCAACTGGCAGCCTTTCAGCCATTTCCTTAAGCTGCTCACCATCCGATAATAGAATTAGTATTCACCTAGTGAAATTTCCATCAATGCTAGGATAAAATTAAGGGATTAAAGATGAAATTTATCAGGTGTCCTGAAAACAATCAAGCTACTTACTTGGGGGATACTTTTAATTTTGGGTAACCTAGCTCATCGTAATAAATAATTCATAGGAATAGAACACCAGCGAGGAAACTTGGATTTCAATTTTTCAGTAATAAACGTGAGGGTGTGGATTCAAACCTCCAACCTTAGATTCCTTAATTGTTGAGCGGTGCTCATGTGAGGATTTAAATTAAAGATGATGAATTAAACTTCCACCAAATCAACTATAAAAAATGACAATTGAAAAGGAAGCGGTGCTCATGTGAGGATTTCAATTAAAGATGATGAATTAAACTTCCACCAAATCAACTATAAAAAATGACAATTGAAAAGGAAGTGGTGCTCATGTGAGGATTTCAATTAAAGATGATGAATTAAACTTCCACTAGATCAAATATAAAAATCGACAATTGAAAAGGGATGGAAAATCAGGTACAAAACTTAGGACCATGGGATCAATGTCTAAGTAAAAAGAAATGGAAAAAAGAAATAAAAAACAAGCTCTACATCTTTAGTAATTTAGTTCCAAAATCTAGCCTTGGGATTATTAGAAACAGACATCAACCTATGGTATAAATCATGAGCGGGATGAATTTTAATAATTTCAGTTGCTTCAGCTCATATTTTCTGTTTTCTCATTTCCTTTATTTCTTGGTTTGACAACTAAAAGCCTGAATCAACATTAATGTACTTCAGTTGGAGCTTCATATTTTACAGGAGATAAGCTTTGGACAACATTATCTGCAAACTTAGAACCATTTCTTTTTTTTGTGAAAGAAACAATTTCATTGATATATGAAATTACAAGGAGCCCATATAAGGGAGTACAAAAGCCCATAGATGGGTTACAAAAGGCACTTCCAATTGGACAAGAGGGAAGTGTAGCTATAGTAAAGAAAAGTAGGAGAAGTTTTACACCATGATATAGCTTTAAACACTATAGCATCAAAAAAACGCTCAAAAGATTGTGACTTGTCAATGAAGATCCTTTGATTTCTTTCACCCCAAGTAGTCCACAGAAAGGCTCGGATGAAGTTTGTCCATAGCTGTTCCTTTATGTTTTTGAAGGGGTGTCCCATTAAGGTGGCCTCAAGGAGAAGTTTAGGGTCATTTGGTAATGCTGTGGACCAACCAAAAGCCAAGAGGATGACATTCCAAAAATCAGAAGCAAAAGTACAGGAAGTGAAGAGATGTTGTTGAGATTCCATGCTGTTCTTGCAAATGATACACCATTGTGG
>NW_019104541.1:806208-821627 GCF_001995035.1 Momordica charantia
GTAATGAGGCTTTTGATCATAGCTCTTTTGTCCCATGACCCAAGACCTCTGACATTCCAAGAGAGAATGATCATTTAGTAGATGTACACCCACCAGCAGTGAGAGAAGGGAAGGGTTTATCATAGTTTATGGAAGATGAAAGTCCAGCTAGTTCCGTCTTGCCCCGATTCTCTTTTCTGTTTGTAAGCATCTTCTTTGTGACTTTGGTAGGGATTGGCAATGCCCATTCCCATAGTATAGAGCCAAGGTGCTACTACTTGGAGATACTCTGAAGGGTGGATGTTGGGGTCGAACAAACAAGGGGAAGGTTGTTGGTCAGTCCTCTCCATGGAAGCATGGGCCACATTATCTGTTGTATGTGCATGGGAGATTGGGGAGGGTGGTTCAGAGGTAAGGGGATAGGGACTAGATAAACCTTGTTCAGATTCAGAGAGAAGAACAGGGGAKTTTGTTGAYTGTTTTGTACCTGGAATAAGGAAGGTTTGCTTTTCCTCRATGTTAACGGCTAGTTTCGGCCCTTCAAGTAGTAGAGTTGGGTTGGGGAGAGTAGATGTCTGTATTGGAGGAGGTGATATAGGTATAAGATCTTTAAAGTGGTCAATAATCRATTCTAATGGGTATTGGGGGGCTGGCGGGGGTAGATCGTGTGACAGAGACTTTGCTTGGGAGGGGAAGGTTTTTTGGTTTGGTAGCCCTGTCGTATTAATGGATGGACAGATTGGTGAATGATCAGAGGGTGGGTAGGGTGGCGCGGGTCTCAAGAGGCTTGGTTTAGTCTTTGATGTTGGGTCATTTGGTGCAATTGAGAGAAGCAGGGGGTGGGGCCCATCGGTGTCAGTACAGGTACGTGGGTGGTCAATCTGCAGAGAACTTTCTGTCTCAAGGTTTGAGAAGTTCCTTTTTTGTGTTACAGCTGGTGCTGTTCCCAACAGTCCGTCGGAGAGGCAAGAAGGGGCCGGAACAGTGCGTTTTCCGGTGGGTATGACTCCATGGATTCCGGCGGCATAGCCTATAAAATTTTCTGAATGGAAGAAAGGGTCAATCTGAACCTTGGTAAGGTTTGTGGGAGATGAATGAATACATACCTCTGCAGGGATGAATCCAAATGGATTTTCCTTGATTTTAATGGTTGCTTCCATCAGGTCAAGTTTCGATAGGGTTTTCTTAGCTATTTCGATGAAACCACCGCAAGCATCTCCGATGTGCTTCAAGGTACCTTTGTCCCATTTATCCAGAGGAAGATTCCGAATTTTTATCCAACCTCCATAAGATGGAACTTTAGGAGAAAGATTTGGGTCAAGTTGGCTGATATCAAAAAATTTCAGGTGGAAGCTGCCGACCTTATACCAGTCTTTGAAGCCGCAGAGGATGTGGCTCTGTTCTCTACCCTCACATCAAAGTAGAGCTTTATCTGCTGTAAAAGGATTAAGGGTACAGTAAAAACTGATGTGTTCTCTTAGGGCTCTTGTAATTTTGAACCAATCATCATGTAAATGCCTCCTCATRACAATAATRGATGATTCCAGCTGAAGGTCAGSTTCCGCATAGTCGCATGTAGGCGTATTYTGTGTCCTTTTAGGCTGTGGGTGTGGTGTTAAATCGACAATTGGCTGTTTGCCCTTGTTTAGGACATCACGGTAGGTAGGAGGCTGATTAAAAGTAGTGGGTGGTGGTGGGTCAAAGGGGTTGGTTCGGGGTTTAATGTGAGGAGTCAGGGGTTGTTTTTGAACTGTTGAACCATTTAGGAGGTTATAGAAAATCTTCCAACCTTTTCTCTCATCTCCAATAKGGATAAAGAGTTTGTTTAAACCTCGGTTGTTGTCCAGTTTGGCTATCTCAGCTATAGTACCCTTTCTATTGAATGTCTTCTCTACCCAAATGGTTTGGTCATCGATGCGTGTTTCCTTGAAAAACTTTTGGTTTAATGGAGCAGTGAGGGTGGAGAAGACATTCTTCAGCCATTCAAGAGATGACCAGTGTAGTGAAATAAAGAAAGCTCGGTCCTTTGTGGTTTCCGATATCCTTACTCTGCTACCACGGTATCTATGGTCTATGGCTAAAGCAAAACGCTTTCGCTCAATGGTGACAGGACGAGATGGTGGGAAGGTGGCCATGGGGGAGCTTCAGGTTAGGCATGGTGGATCGCCGGAAAGGGGTGGGTGTTTGGGTTGGTGGGAGGTCGCGGGTGGGAGAGATGAGGGGGCATGGTTGACGCCGTTTTAGGATAATTTTTTTAACTTAGAACCATTTCAAGTACTGTCAAAGTTGAGGCAATCTTTAGAAGCATGGTTTAAAGACACAACAGATCAAACTGACATGTTCATAGTCTATGTGGAAGCATGTGCTCTAGCTAAGCACGTAGCAAGACAGCATCCACCTTTGGAACAATAGACAACTAACAAATTTAGAAGGTACTGAATTTTCCTAGAAGCAAAAATAGTTCACATTCCTTCATGTAACATAAGAATGTGATAAAAGGTTTTAAATGAGAAAAAGATTTTCATGGCACATTACGTCACTGTACTGTTTTTCTTTTAACAAGATACAAACTTCTCATTGATTTAATGAAAAGGAATACAATGAAGGGAACGAAGAAAGCTAAAAGATATATATATAATAATAAAATAAAAAAGGTGAAACAATTCTTAAATAAAAATTAAAAAAAGTGAACAATTCTTAAATAAAAATTTTGAAACCTGATATGATGTTACACAAAACAAAATAGATATACAATTGAACTTGAATAGATACTTAAGACAATCATTTAAGAGTCTTCCAATGTACGTGCACATCATAACCAAGCTATAATGGCAATTTATGTAGTCATAAAAAAAGAGCTGATGTAGTATTAGAATAGCTCATAAAAAACCATCTTACTTGTGCAGTTAGTGACTTGATCACTTCTTTGGCTGCATTGCATCTTGCAGCCTCCTCGCTTGCTATGGATATTGCTTCCTTTAACTGTTTACTTGTTCTTTCTAGCTCAACATCTTGAAGTTGTGCTTTGCGTGTAAGGTTTTCAACCTGAGATAGTCTTCGGTTAAGCATACTTATTCTCCAACATTATAATATTTAGTGCATTACTTCCTTTATGTTTTATTGAACAAGACTATAATTGGTGAAACCGAACAAAGAAGTAGAAGATAGATAAACAATATGGCATCCCTCTAGAAAATGAAATAATCACATACCAAAGACTCAAAGCTATCCAGAAGATTATGAGTATACAAACAATACATGCACGAATTTGTATTGATAAGAAAAAAATATATATACAAAAAAATAAGGGCAAGGATAAGGCATCAAGAAAATTGAGGTGAAAGAAGATTGCAAAAAATACCATGGCATTAATGTTAAAAGTAGGAAAATATTTGTTAAGACCTCTTTTTCAAATAATCATGCTCGAGCCAACTAATGCAGGCCCCAATTCATCCCGCAAGACAACCACCAAACCCAACATTTAAGAGAAGAATCCATAAGATAGTTCATACCCTAGATAAGTGGTCACCAAATTTATGATCTCATCCCCATTGTTCATCACTAAAGCTTTTCTTCTATATTATTCAATTGGAGAAATTTTTTGCGACTCCCTTGGATAGGATTTCTCCCTCTTTTGTAATTTTATAGTTCATACCATCAATAAAATTGTTTCTTATAGAAATAATAATAATAATAATACTGATATTGCCGATAGGCCCGCACCATCTTTCAGCCCCTTATCAATCAACCTGCTTGCTAAAGCAATCAGCAACTAACAAAAAAATTGCAACTAACACAAAAATAAAGGGAGACTATAAGATTCCCCCAGGTTGCTATAATTGGAAAATTCCCTTGATTATTTCATTCTTTATAGAAAATAGATAATATATTAATAAAAGTAAGTAGAGCATGAGGAATCCCTTTATTCTGGAAAAGAAGATAGTCTTGGATACAAAAAAACAATCTGAATTTTTATTCCTTCATCAATCCTGGTTTGTATCTTTGAACAATTTTTGTTCCTTTTCACATATTCAATGAAAAGTTCGTATCTTCTTAAAAAAAAGCCTTTTTTATACAATTACATTAAATAGAAGTGTATTATAGATAGTTGTTATCACTGCTTGAGGATAAGGTATAATCCGTAAAGATAACAAAATGACAGACGTAAAGATGAAATTAAAGTAAAATAATGTACAAGTGATAAGATATCTATACAAATTAGAACGAGGAAAAATTCACTGCCACTTTCAATATCACGTTGCACTTTTAACTAACCAAATCACATAAACATCATTAAGGGACTAAAGGAAAAAAACAAAATAATAATAATAAAGGGGTTACCTGAGCCCTTAATCTGATAACTTCCTGGCTTAGTCTGTTGTTCGTGCTTTTAGCATCATTCACAGCAATCCTTGGAGAGGTGAGTCCTCCGAGAGTAGGAGTGGGAGTAGTTGAACGCGGAGGGCTGGGACGCCTAGATATTGGAGAAGTTGCTCGAGAAACAATTCTTGATCCAGGAAGAGATGCAGCAAAGAACTTCTTCGAAGATCCAAAGACCGGATTAAAAGATTTAGAAATATTAAGAGCTCCCCGCTGGGAGCCTCCACTAGGAATTGGTGAGACCCTACTGCTGCTAAATTCTATTTTCTTGTTTTTCTTTGAAGCCTGAATTTCAACCTGCTTCAATGATTCAACAGAAGGAAGCCTAGCAAGTTGGCCTCGAGATTTCGAGTCCAACTTCTCATTTTTATTCGCATGTTCGGTTGATCCCTGATTAATGCTTCCTCTTCTGCTCAATGAAGACTGGGATGAAGCATCCATTTCAATAAATTTTTTAAGTTTATGATAGCAATTATCACAAACACGGTAAGTTTTGTTGGGGTTTGGCGCCATGGAAGCGTTGAGAGACTTCTTACAGCTGCAAGAATGACAAAACACAAGTCCACAGTTATAACAGTTGTGTCGCTTCCTTTTAAAGTTAAATGGTAGGCGGCAACCAGAACACATGGATTGATCAACACCTGAAACCCACTTATGAAGGCAAATAGCAGCTGTAAAATTGGTGCCACAAGCAATGCTTTTAACTTGCTTGTCTTTAAGAGCCTCCACTAATGTTGGAGTATTTCTATCATCTGTGCTGCCAAGACCTAGACGACCATTCGCCCCCTTGCCCCAAGTATAAACCTCAGTTCTAGAAGTTAAAACAGCAACATGATAGGCACCACAAGCCAGCTCCTCCACAAAGCTCTTGGAGAGCTTTCCTTCAACTCGTACTGGGAGCTTTCCATCTGCTTGAGGATTCCCTAGCTGACCATAAACAGGGCTTCCCATCACGTAGACATGGCCAGAGGTTGTAAGTGCAACAGTTAAACTATGTCCACAAGCAACTTGGCAAAAGTTAGGTTCAACGAGAGCAGCAACACAAGTAGGCACAAGCTTTGCCTCTTTGTCACCATGCCCTAGCCGACCTTTATCTCCATCTCCCCAAGTAAACAGTTTCCCTGAAGAGCTGTTATTCGAACCTGGATTCCCAATTATAACTTCTACAACTGCAGCAGTATGCCAAACACCACAAGTGGCTCGCACAGTACGTAGACCTTTGAGAGATTCCACTTCTCTAGGTACTGAAATGCTGTCTCGATTTCCATGACCCAGAACACCAAACGTGCCATCACCAAAAGTAAATAATTTTCCAGCAGATGTCACCAGTGCTGTATGCCAAGGTCCACAAGAGATAGATGATACATGTAAACCCTGTAAGGGTCCACTTACACGTTTTGGAACCCAGTGGCTTACTTCTTTTCCATGTCCAAGAAGGCCAGAATTGTAGGTGCCATCACCCCATGTATACAGATCACCGGAAAGTGTTACAGCACACGTATGATATTCACCACAAGCTACTAGCTCAATGTTTAAATTACCGAGGGCATCGATAAGCTTTGGATGAAGAGCATCAGAGTCTCCTCCATGCCCAAGCCTGCCTCCATATTCCTCCCCCCAGGAAAAAACTTCACCTTGCTTGGTCACCAAGGCAGCATGATGTTTACCACAGGCAATGTTCTGGACATCAAGTACTACTACAGACTCTAAGGCTTTCGGCAGCAAAGAATCCATTTTGCTATCAACAGTATTTCCAACTCTACGAGTTCCACCACCAAGAACACCTTCGCCAGTTCCTTCACCCCAAATAAAAACATCCCCCAAGGCATCACAATCATCATTTCCTGAACCTTGGCTTGATGAGCTGACAGCACTGGATAGACTAACCCTAAAAGCATCCATTGCAACTGCTTTCATGTGGCCATGCATGCTATCTGAGCCTCCTGATGACAAGGAATGAACTGAACCACTTGCAGAATCAGAGTGGAAGAAACCTTTAGGAGGAATATTATACAACATTACATCTGATAATGCCTTATCCAGACCATATTTTGGAGGACTTCCATAAGGACTCGGAAGTCTAATCTGCTCTCCACCTTCCTAAAAATTTATGTAATGATATATTCGTTTAATTTTATTTTACAATGCTGCAAGAAAAAGTGGAATATTAAAGAAATATATACCTTTTGCAAGCTGTCATTGCTGCTAAATGGGGAATGGAGAGGAGAACTTCTTTGTGTAAATGTTCTAGGACTATTTACTTCAGACAGCATCCCGTCACTCCGTGATTCAGTTCTCCATTTTCGATTATGGATGCGTGAAATTAATGCCTTTAATCCACTGAACCAAACCTCAGTTTCATCTTTATCCTTGCATATCTAGTATAACACAAACAAGACAACCAAATAGTTTAACAAACAGATCTTACAGAACAGTTGAGAGCATCAAAATAAGAAAGGGGTCAGTCCTAGCGTCTATAAGTGAAGGAATGCCTCACCAAATCAAGTGATCTCTCATTATATATTAGAGAAAATGATTGACATTCCTTCTCAGGCCGTGGATATCTTTGAAATATTGGCTGAAAAAATAAGAAACACAGTTAATTGGTACACGTCAGGATTACAGTTTATTTCTTGCCCTGGGATAAATGTCAAACCCCTAAAAGTGGGATTATAAGGAGGTGGCTTGGTAGAGAGACAGACATCGGCATTCATTTAAAGAGTCCATAGAGACATTGGGGGAGCATTACAAGTTCAGGCTCAGGCATGTAGAATCATGTGGCATTATATATTGGGAGGAAAACTACAATATATGGGATAAACATTGAAATCAGATTAATAGACGTTGGATATGTACTGCACAAAAACATACACAAACACATGCACAAAAACATACAAATATAATTTTCTAAACGAAGGTGGAATTTCTTATTTAAGCTTTAGTTACGCTCCTAAACCATAATCTGAATAGGTCTCTAGGAACATGTTTTTAGAAGTCATTTCTACTTTCTAGAACAATATTTCAGTGATAAACTTCACTAATTTTTCTTTGGAAAAGAGGAGGTTCGGCCGTGTGGTAACTTAGGGAAGAAAAATGAAGCCCTTTCATGTAAATGGTAGATCCTCTCCCTGTCAGATACAAACTTCTCATTGAAATAATGAAAAGGAACAAAATTGTTCAAAGATACAAACTCTCAAAAGAGTGAAAACAAGACTGCAAACAGAATTAAAGCTAAAACTTAAAAAACTGCCATAAATACATCCCAATTAGAGAAAATTAGACTAGGGGAATAAGATTTAAATAACGGCGATAAAGAACTCCATTGCGAGGCTTTAAATCTAGAAATGTCGAAACGAGCTGAAGGGAGCTGCCTCTTTTCTTCATAAATCCTAAGATTTCTTTCATACCATATTTCATACACCACTGCTTTTACCGCGTTAATCCACAGTAAGGATGCCTTTCGATTTAAATAAAGCCCTGAGAGAGTTTGGACCAGATTTTCTGCCACCATGTTGTCAAAGACCCAAGCCAAGTTAAATTTCTCTAATAAAGAATTCCAGCAAATACTTAGCAAAAGAACAGAAGAAGAACAGATGCACCAAACTTTCTTCACTGGATTGACAAAGAGCACAAACCGAGGGCAGTAGACTGAGGCTCGGGATCTTCTTTTGTGGAACTTCACTTGTATTAACTTTCCCATAGATTAGAATCCAAGTAAAAAAACTGACCTTCTTTAGGCATTTGGATTTCCAAATAGCTCTAAATAAGGCATTTGGCATAGAGGAGCCAGAATGCAGCTTACAAATTGAAGTCACAGAAAACAAACCTGAACTGTCCAATGACCACAAATTTCTATCCGGTTCATTTGAAGGAGAATGAGAGTGCAACAAGGATAACATCGAACTGAATTCCTCAAATTCCTCATCTTTTAGTGCTCTCCTAGTAGAAATTCTCCACGCTAGTGTCTGGGCATCCCAAAAATCAGCAACTGACCCAGTAGGATTGAGAGAAATTTGGTAGATCTTTGAAAATCTATCCTTGAAAGGCTGCTCTCCGATCCATTTTTGAGACCAAAACAGAATACTATCCCCTGAACCAAGCTTGAATACCACAAAGTGACTCCACTGCTTCCAATGACGAGAAATGTTAATCCAGGGTCTTCTTAGGCAGCCATTTAACATACCTCCGGAGGACCAACCCATGCAAACTTACTATAACTTTGCGCCACTAAGCATTAGATTCATTTCCAAACCTCCATCCCCATTTAGCCAAAAGAGCGTTGTTCTGCTTGGAAAGACCTCCAATCCCCAAACCTCCAACTTCCAAAAGCTTAGACACCTTGTTCCAGTGTACCAGATGATTCAGCGCCCCTGAAGAGCCACTCTTCCAAAGGAAAGATCTCATTTTCTTCTCAATTTGTTTGCTTACTCCTAAAGGCATTTGAAATAATGACATGTAATAAAGAGAAAGGCTGGATACTTACAAAGCGTCAATCGATCTCCTCTTGAAAGTTGAAACCGATTTGATCTATCCAACTTCTTTTCGATTTTCTCCAAAACAGGGCTCCAAAATGTTGCTGATTTCGGATTGTCTCCCAAAGGAAGCCCTAAATATAAGAATGGAATGGTAGCAATCTGAGAATTCAAAGAATCAGCCCTCTGTTTTAACTTTTTCAGCATGTATATTGATGCCACAAACTGCCGATTTTTCCCAATTGACGGTGAATCCCGACATTCTTTCATATGCTTTAATAGCTCCCTGTCAGGTTTTGCACTAATAGAATGTTGATAAGTGAATTACTTCTTTTTGCTTCATTTGGGAAGTTTGTGTTGGTTTACTATTTGTGAATATTTGCTGTAAATTAGTTGTAAATGTTAATTGTTATTTATCATTATTTCCATTTATGTTTTAAGGCTCTCTTCTATATAAGAAGACCATGTATTTCTTACTCAAATATATTGGAATACAATTATTTTTATTCCATCAAAACTAAGTTGGTATTAGAGCCCAAAAGGCTCAAATGAGCCTCCGGTCCAAAAAATGGAATCCGATCAAGATCGATGAGCCAAAAGAGCCACAATCTTGAGGAATGAGGGGGCATGTTAAGGATCCCACATTGAAAAGAAAAGAGACCTAACAATGGTTTATAATAGACATGGGCTACTCCTCTCATTGCCAATTGGTTTTGAGATGGAACCCCATGAGTATTGATATAGTATCAGAGCATTTGGATGTGCTAGGATGCTGGATGGCCTCTACTACTTTGATGAGCCTTCTGGTAGTAATAAAATAACTCAGTGCTTTAGTAGTAACAGTTTTCTCTCTATTAGAACAAACTATGCTTTGGCATTTTAGGCTAGTACATCCTAGTTTCTTCTATCTCAAATACATATTCCCAAATTTGTTTAAAGGAGTTTATTGTTCTCAATTTCATTGTGAAAATTGCATCTTTGCAAAGCATCATCGATCCACATATTTGCCAAAACATTACAAGTCCTCCAAACCATTCTATTTAATGCATAGTGATGTTTGGGTCCTTAGTTTTAACTCATAGTGGTAGACGGTGGTTTGTAACTTTTATTGATGATCATACTCGCTTGTCTGGGTTTATTTATTAACAAACAAATCTGATGTGAAGGATATTTTCAAATGTTTTTACAACATGATTGAAACCCAATTTCAAACTAAAATTAGTATCTTGCATTCTGACAATGGAACTGAATATTTTAATGAACATTTGGATGAGTTTTTGAAAAATAAAGGCATTGTTCATCACTCCACTTATAGAGATACTCCTCAACAAAATGGTATTGCTGAACGAAAAAATAGGCATTTATTGGAGGTTGCTCGGGCCATAATGTTTTCTATGAATGTTCCTAGGTACTTATGGGGGGAAGCAGTCCTTACGGCTGCCTACCTAATAAATCGAATGCCTACTAAAGTTTTGAAGCTTAAAACTCCTCTTTATGTTTTGAAAGAAAATTTTCCAACAACTCGTTTGAACTCTGATTTACCTCTCAAAGTTTTTGGGTGTACCACTTACGTGTGCATATTCCTAGTCCTTTTCGGTCAAAATTAGATCGTAAGGCTATTAAATGCATTTTCTTGGGTTATGATTTTAGGAAAAAAGGGTATAAATGTTTTGATCCTCAAACAAAAAGGCTTCATGTGAGTATAGATGTGTCCTTTTTGGAAAATCAACCTTTTTTTACCCAAAATTATCTTCCGGGGGAGAAACAAAATTTAGAGGATGATAATTTTTGGGATATACCTGTCCCTCTGCCTAATGTTATAAGTCTCAACTTTACTAGTCCTTCAATGTCAAGGGTAGAAAATTCTCATTCAGGGGGAGAATTACTACGAAATGATCACATTGGTCTAAACCCTAAGTTTAAGTTTTATACTAGAAGAAGATGTTAGACCTCCAATTATCAATACTTACCATAGGAAAGGAAAGGGAAAGGGTAAGGGTAAGGAGGTAATTAGAGACTGAACTGTTGTAGGCCATAACGGCCAAGAGAGAGAAAGGGGGGCTAGGAGTAGTGTAGGACGGGTACCCGTAGTCCTTTTAAGTGGGAGGAGTTTGTTGGGGAGGGCATCGGAACATTTTGGTATTTTGGTGCTACTGAGTAGCCTAGGGAGAGAATACCCACCCTCTCGAATTGGTGGGTTGTTTGTGTGCTTGGTGTCCGGGATATTTTGTTCTTGCTCTGTAACGCCTTAGGGCTCCTTTTTGTTTTCAATCAAAGTCTTGTGAGGGGATACCTCACAGCTTCGTATCAGAGCGGCACGAGACTGGGAACGGCGAGCGACGATGACGGTGAAGGAACAGGAAACGCGCTGCGAGGCGGTGGAGAAAGAGGTTTCCGATGTGAAGAAGGAGGTTGCCGAAGTGCATAGGAAACTCGACGAGCATTGTAAAGAAACCGAGAAAATCCATGTTACGTTGCAAACGTTCATGACCCAGATCCTCGAGGGATCATCGCTGTCCCCAACAACGGCTATCACGCGGGAAGAGTCCGTCCGGAAAGGGAAGGCTATAGCCGGGGAGACCTCAGAGACAGGCCACGAACATCAGGGGAACGAACGCAATCGCTTCAAGAAGGTGGAAATGCCTATATTCGGAGGCGAAGAGCTTGAGGCTTGGATTTTCAGGGCCGAGCGATACTTTGAGATACAGAAATTGACTGACGAAGAGAAGATGATAGTCGTCGTTATCAGCTTCGACGGCATCGCCTTAGCTTGGTATCGGTACACGGATAACTGTGAGAAGTACAAGGATTGGAACGACCTCAAGGGACGATTGAGAGAAAGGTTTCACCTGGCAAAAGAGGGGAGGCAATGCGCAAAACTTTTGTCGCTGAAACAAGAAGGTACGTTCGCGGAGTTCAGGCAACAATTTGAAGCCTTGGCGGCGGCGCTCCCACAACTCTCCGATGAAGTCCTTGAGAGTGCCTTTCTCAATGGGCTTGACCCAATCATCCAAGCTGAAGTTAGGGCTACGGAACCTAAGGGGTTGGACCAGATCGTTCGTAAAGCCCAATTGATCGAAGATATAAACCGGTCAGTTAGAGAGGCCGAAGACCAAAACCCGAACGCTAAAACAAAACTGGGCCCAATCTCRAATAAGTTGTCCACTAAGGCCCAGGACACGATACCCACGCGCACAGTGACCCTAGCGGGCAGAAATCCCAACCCTAATCAAACGATGGGGAGCGTTCAAGGGATAAAGAAGGATACACCCTACAAATGATTGACGGAAGCGGAATATCAGAAACGAAAGGAACGAGGGTTGTGTTTCCGTTGTGAAGAAAAGTACACCGTTGGCCATAAGTGTCGTAATCGAGAACTTAGGGTGTTTGTGGTCCACGACGACGAGCTGGTTGAGTCAATGGAGGAGGACATGCAAGAACCCATGTCTGAACTCACCTCAAAAACGGACGGGAAGTTGGTAGAGTGCCAGTCGAACACTATAGTAGGCATTTCGACGCCGGGAACGATCAAGATCAAAGGGACAATGGAAGGTAAAGACGTAATCGCGCTGAAAGACTGTGGAGCTACCCACAATTTCATTTCCCTTTCTCTCGCCGACGAGCTAAAACTACCAAAGATAGATACCGTGAGCTACGGAGTGATTATGGGTTTAGAGGCCACGGTGAAAGGGAATGGAATCTGCCGAGGAGTGGTGCTCTCCCTATCGGAATTGACTGTAAAGGAAGATTTCCTTCCTTTGGAACTAGGGTCACTCGATGTAGTTCTGGGAATGCAGTGGTTGCAGACCATGGGAAAAATGGAAGCCGACTGGCCCACACTCACCCTGAAATTCGATCGAGGAGGAAAACAAATAGTGATAAAAGGGGATCCAACGTTAGCACGACTGGAGGTTTCCGTGAAGCGATTAGAAAAGCACTGGGAGGAGCACGATAAGGGGTACTTAGTGGAGCTGCGGGCTCTCACAACCCACCCCAACGAGGATGAGGAAACACTCGAGAATATATCTCCGCTAGTGGAAGAATTGGTCCACGAATACCTCGATATCTTCCAGAAACCCGAAGGGCTGCCACCAAATCGGGAAGTCGATCACCGAATACCGATACAGGAGGGACAACCCCCAGTGAATGTTCGCCCATATAGGTACGCTCATGCCCAGAAAGGGGAGATTGAGAGCTTGATTAGCGAAATGTTGGACGCCGGAATTATCAAACCCAGTGTCAGTCCCTTTTCGAGCCCGGTTTTGTTGGTCAAAAAGGACGGCAGTTGGCGTTTCTGTGTAGATTACAGAGCCCTAAACAATGTCACCATATCGGATAAGTTTCCCATTCCAGTGGTAGAGGAGTTGCTCGATGAACTCCACGGGTCGAGGATATATTCGAAGATTGATCTGAGGTCGGGGTACCATCAGATACGAATGGCCGAAGAAGATACTCACAAAACGGCATTCAGGACGCACAATGGCCATTACGAATTCCTAGTGATGCCGTTCGGGTTGTCTAACGCTCCTTCGACCTTCCAATCTCTGATGAACAGTCTTCAGACCCTTCCTCCGGAGGTGCGTATTGGTTTTTTTTGACGATATACTTGTTTATAGCACTGATTTGCAAACTCACTTGACACACCTAGCCATGGTACTCAATGTACTGAGGGAGAACTCCCTATTTGTAAACCTCAAGATGTGTCAGTTCGCGGTGGACCGGATTGAGTACTTAGGCTATTGGGTCTCAGCGTGGGGAGTGGAGGCAGACCCAACGAAGGTCGAAGCCATGCTGCGTTGGCCAGTGCCAACTAATGTCAAGGAACTACGTGGGTTCCTAGGATTGACGGGGTATTATCGGAAATTCGTTGCCAATTATGGGACAATCGCTAGCCCCCTCACGCAGTTGCTCAAGAAGGATGGGTTTCAGTAGTCTGAACAAGCAACGATCGCCTTTGAGAGTCTCAAACGGGCCATGGTAACCATACCTGTTCTTGCTCTTCCGGACTTCAGCATACCATTTGTGATTGAGACGGATGCATCAGGAACGGGGTTGGGGGCAGTGTTAGTTCAGAATGGCCGCCCCATAGCCTACTACTGCCACACTCTATCTCTGCAGAACCAAGCAAAGTCCGAAAGGGAATTGATGGCTGTAGTGTTAGCCATTCAGCGATGGAGGCCATATCTTCTGGGTCACAAGTTTATTGTCCGCACAGATCAACAAGCACTGAAACACCTACTTGATCAACGAATTGTCCAACCAGAATACTAGAAGTGGGTCTCTAAACTGCTGGGGTATGATTTCGAGATTCAATACAAGCCGGGGCTAGAGAATAAGGCAGCGGACGCCCTCTCTCGAATGCCAGAGACACCCCAATTGGCCATGTTGTCAACCACGTCAGTAATCGACATCAACACCATCCGACAAGAAGTCAATGCAGACCCCCAGTTTATTAAGGAAATGGCTCGACTGACTGAAGAACCCGAGGAACCGTCGAAGTTCCAGCTACGACAGGGGACTTTGTACTACAAGAACAGGTTGGTAGTATCAAAATCCTCGGTGTTAGTTCCCGCGATCCTACAGATGTATCACAACTCCGTGTTAGGAGGGCACTCCTGTTTTCTGAGAACATACAAGCGACTAACGGCTGAACTCTACTGGCCGGGCATGAAAGAGGATGTGAAGAAACATGTAGCGGAGTGCGGAGTGCGGAGTCAGAGAAACAAGACGGAGTCCTTGGCCCCCGCGGGATTGCTACAACCTCTACCCGTGCCCGACAGAATATGGGAGGATGTGACGATGGACTTTGTCGAAGGACTACCTAAAGCAAAGGGGGGAGGACACAATCATGGTGGTGGTTGATCGCCTGAGTAAGTATGCGCACTTTATACCTTCAAGTCATCCTTTCACTGCCAAAATGATAGCTGCTGTGTTCATTCGAGAGGTTGTTAGACTACATGGCTTTCCCAGATCCATTGTCTCAGACCGAGACAAAGTCTTCATCAGCCACTTCTGGACTGAGATGTTCAGGTTACAGGGGACAGTGCTTTAGCGAAGCACGGCCTACCATCCTCAGACGGACGGACGGACAGAGATAGTTAACCGTTGTCTCGAAACCTACCTTCGGTGCTTCAGCAGTGAACACCCCAAGCGTTGGAATCAATGGCTGACATGGGCGGAATATTGGTATAATACGACGTACCACGGATCCTTGGGACGCACTCCATTCCAGGCGGTGTACGGACGTCCACCACCACCCTTGATCCTTTATGGAGACCAGCGGACTACTAACGCGACGCTCGATCAGCAACTGGCAGAAAGAGATGAGGTCCTCGAACAGCTCAAGCTTCATTTAACGCAGGCCCAAGACCGTATGAAGAAACAAGCAGATCACCACCGCAGGGGATATGGTCTACTTGAAACTACGGCCGTATAGGCAACGCACTCTAGCTAAGAAGAGGAATTAGAAACTGAGCCCGAAGTACTTTGGGCCGTACACGATCATGCAACGGATCGGAAAGGTGGCTTACAGACTCAACCTACCAGAGGACACGAGTATTCATCTTGTTTTCCTTGTCTCGCAACTGA
>NW_019104541.1:822232-833560 GCF_001995035.1 Momordica charantia
TTCTTGCTCTGTATCGCCTTAGGGCTCTTATTTTGTTTTCAATCAAAGTCGGACGAGGGGATACCTCACATATGCATCATTATATAATTTGTGATTTTGTTTGTTCTGTCTTTTACGAAACTCTTCTAGATGTTCTCTAATTTCTCTTAACATGTGATGATGTGTATTGCGAAATTAATTAATTGAGATTATGTTCCTATTCTTTGCATTTTGAAGAACTTCAACACTTGAGGAACAGTCTACCCGACCAAGTTGTTGTTCAACGTATACAAGAGAGACTGTCTGCTTTAGGGAATACAATTGCTTGTAATGATCATGTTGCTCTTACACATACCGATCTTGACCGGGTATTTTTACTTATCTTCCCCACTTAAATTCTGCTTCTCGGACTTGGTAGAAATTTAAATGAAACCTTCCCACTTTGGACATTTCATATCTATGTGTTTAATTAAAGAACTTACACCCACCTAGGAAGCAGTGGCTCTCTTCTTTTGAGCAATGTGGGTGTCCTTTTCTGAATTGAGTGTCAGTGTCAGAACACATCATATAAGGATTAGATATCTTATGGAATACGGACACATCCTGCGGAGTGTCTTTCTTTAATTAATCTTCTTGAAAATTATACAATGGAACTTTAGACTGCTTTAGTTCTCTTTCATTCTTCCTTTTCTACTAAGAATAAACATGGTCTCCCGTTGATCAGGAAACTGAGGAGCTCATTGCTGATGTTCTTGGAGTAGAGGTCTTTAGGCAGACGGTAGCCGGTAATGTTCTCGTGGGAAGCTACTGTAGCTTCACAAATAGGGGTGGCTTGGTAATTCTCACCCTCTGTTCTTTTTTAACCAAGTGTAACCCCATAATAAACTTCTTTTAGCATCATATGATAAGTTCTCTGAAACCTGGTTTGTGCAATCTTTCTTCAGGTTCATCCTCATACGTCTATTGAAGATTTGGACGAACTATCAACCCTTCTTCAGGTCCCTTTAGTGGCTGGAACTGTGAACCGTGGCAGTGAAGTGATTGCTGCTGGCTTAACAGCAAATGACTGGACTGCATTTTGTGGTTCGGACACCACTGCAACCGAGTTGTCAGTGATCGAGAGCGTTTTCAAATTGAGGGAGGCTCAACCAAGTTCCATTGTTGACGAGATGAGGAAGTCACTAATAGATAGTTACGTTTGAAGTTATTATATCTGCCATTACACCTGACATCTTCAATATTGCAAAACTCAATCAATTATCTGTAAAGCCAATTAGATTCACCCTGGAAAGTCCTTTGACACTTTGCTAAAGAAAACTAGTAGTTTGCTGAAGGTGTGTAATGTAAAGTCAAGTATAAATAAGGTATTGCAAAGTTTCTATAGCACTCTTAAAAGTAGTTGGACTTATCACTGGTTCGTAATCAAACTGCTCTTTCGTTTGATTTTGTTTTTTTTTTTCCGTAATTGGAAGTTTGAGTTTTGCTCTCCCATACTCAGGGATGTCCACGGCCGACTGTCTACTTGGTCACTTTATTAGTAGATCCTTCACATTACTTGGCTTGAGAAGGTTAAATAGTGTAATTGTCCTACATCTTTAGGTAAAGGATTTTGATTTATTGAGTTATGAAACTCCTTGATGAAAAGGTGTCACTTTCAATTATCAAAATATCATCTAACAATATTAGAACACAAGTCATATTTTCAAAAATAGAAGATAGAAGAATGTTATTTCAAAGGTTTAAATACTATTTTTGGCTCTTATATCTTCGGTTTCGATTCTGGTTCCTTTTGGTTTTTATCTCATTTCTTTTGGGTATTTAAATCTATTTTAAATTAGCAACTCCTTATTCCAATAGTAAATTACATCTTTTGTTTTTTATTTTAAATCGGTTTACTTAGTTCCCAAGGTAGCGTTTGGTAACTTTTATGTTTTTTTTAGTACATGTGGAGGCGGAGATCGAACTCACAACCTCTTGGTTGGAGATATATATCAATTACCACTGAGCTATGCTCGTTTTGTTATGTTATTATATAGACTAGTATGTCACTATTGAGAGTGAGGATATTATATATAACATCACTATTCCACCAAAAAGTTTATTTTTAGTTCAAAATGAACAATATGTAGAATCAAAACAAGAGCCTCAAGCCACTCATGCTATCCTTTAGGAACAGTTTAATTAATTAGTTAATTTTGAATAGTTGTATTAGATAATCTCTAGGTCCATAAGATCTAATGCTAGTTTGTACATCATCAATCAAGTTGAAAGAAGAATTTTAAAGTAACCAAAAACAAGAATTTTAAAGTAAACATTTTGAAGAATAGTTCTCTTTGGTTGCTAGATTTCAAAACCTTACAAAAAGTTTTTAAAATGTTCTAAATACACAGTTATCTTAAATATATTATTTTATTTTACCATCCCTTGAAAGGGATAAAAGAAATATCTTATTTCTCGTTTCCCCTTTTTTTCATGTTTCATGTATTTTTAATAAATAAAAATAAGAGTTGATTTGATAACTATTTCTTATTTATGTTATATTTGTTTTTTTAATAGTTATCATGTATTTTATAAGTTAAAAAAAGTAAAATAATGTCTTTAGGTATGTTTTGAACAAAATCGAAAAAAAAAATATTTATGTATAATTTTGTAATGCATTCTTAAAAACGAGAAACGAAAAACATAGATAATTACTATACCCTTAGAATCTAAATTCTTGTAGTAATTCCATCCTTTAAAGCCCATAAATCTACTCTACTACCATTGGATTCAAAAAATGCCTAAGCCTCAAATAATTTGGCAAAGAAAAAACTACTTTAATAAAAGACAAAACACTGATAAAACTTGAAATATTGAGCCTAATAATTTTCTCTTTGTTCTGAAAGATGATTATATTTCTTTTTTATTTGATTGAGTTAACTATTGATATGATACAAGAGAAAAGGGAAAAAATAATAACATTAAGTATGTAAAAAGTGTTTCAATTCTCAAATAAAAAGAGAATAGAAGAAATCCTACTTATCGAACTCGGATCAACTTTTTCATTGAGCAAAAGATTCAATTAAAAGTACTATGTGAAATCTTTTCGGTTTAAGACGAGGTTGACCTCACGGATCATGACAAATTAATAAGCTTCTCATATCTACAACAAATAAAACCAAGTTCTCAACTCTATTCTGTACTAAAAAAGTTCTCATTTCTCAACATATTAAAACAAAGAAGAAAATTAAGATAAGTTTGATTTCAGGAATCATCATCATCCCAGGTATTAATTGAAATTTTAGATCACTAATCTGAAACAAAACGGTGGTAACAAAATTGTATTCATCCGCTAAACCATATTTCAGAAGCCCAACCTACGAAAAACCACAAGAAGCCAAAGTTCTGAAGAATCGAACGCACCCGAATCGCAAGCTTGAAGAAACACCATTGTAGAGCTAATAAAACTGACTCAACCAAAAATTTACTCTGGGAGAATTTGCTCATTGTCTGCATCAGCTTCCGTCTCGATTTTTGGCTTCGATGGACCTTGCCCCGGTGCCTGCTTCTTCTTAATACCGCTAACAATGTCGTCTATTCTCAGCAGCATGCAGGAAGCTTCTATGGCTGTCTTAAAAGTTTGAGACTTCACATTATACACGTCCCAGATCTGATGATAACAACACGAACATCATAAAAGTGCAAAAGGCCGCAATCATCACAACACGAGATATAAGAGACAAAATAGAATTCCTTGGCATAAATTTTTTCTGAATTTATTATTCAATCCGAACAGAATATAAGGAGATGATACCTTGCGTTCTTTCATGTCAGTGATTTCACCAGAGTTTCCATCTATGCCTGTCCATGCATTTTCACCATTGGCATGCTATAAAAAAAGTGGCAGGAAACCAGAAAAATCACACATTATGATTTTCAGAAATGAAGCCTCCATCATATCATGTATTTGTCTTGCACAAAATGTTCAATACCTTTCCTTGCAATGCTGTCATTGTTCGTATTACATTCACCCCACAATTCTGAGCCAAAGTTCGCGGAATGGCTTCAAAAGCTAAGGCAGCAGCTTCATAAGGCCACTGTTTCAAGCATATATCTTTCATAAGAAATTTGCAATTTAGCCATAAAAGCTTTGGCAGGCAGCCACCAGGTTTTTAGTTACGAATATTCAACATTTCAATAGTAGAACGAACAACTCGTTCCTGAGAAGGATTAAAGATTACCTTCTCTATGCCTTCAATAGAAGAACTCTTCTGCTTCAGTGTAGCAGATACGGTCAACTCAGTAGCACCACCCCCAGGAACAAGTTTTGGATTCTTTATTATGTTTCTTGCAACAGACATGGCATCCTGAATCAAGAAAATAAAATAATGGAAAAATTAATTTATTAAATAAAGATTAAAAAAATCATCCCAACAAAAATCACATTGTTAAATTACCTGCAAATTTCTTTCTACTTCATTCAAAAGATCTTTACTGGCACCCCTCAAGAGTATAGTACAGGCTTTTGGATCCTTGCAATCCACTATAAACGAAAAGAACTCGTCCCCTATTTTCTTAACTTCAAATAATCCAGCACCAGTGCCGACATCTGATTCCTGTAACTCGTCAGGTCTGTTCACAATTACAGCACCACATGCCTTAGCTATTCTATTATTGTCAGTCTTCCTCAACCTCCTAATTGCACTGATTCCAGCTTTACTCAGATAATGGCATGCCAAGTCACTGAGGCCCTTCTCTGTGATAACCAAGTCAGGTTTGAATTTGATTATCTGTGCGCAGATATTCTCTATGTACTCTTCTTCCATTTTCAGCAGGATTCCCCAATCTTCTTCTTTAACCAACTCAGCATTTGTCTGGTTTTCACCTTTTTTGTACTCAAGGGGGCAGTCAAGAAGAATAATACGTGGATTGACAATCTTTCTTCTCATTTTTCCGGGGGCAACAACATCTTTGTTGAACATCACTCCTTTAAGAACCCTAGAATCTTCTAACTGACCACCTGGAACCTTCTCAACCTTTATGTACTTCTTGATGTCTACTTCGCGTAATCCTTGGCCAAGATCAACACCAACAATTGTGGTTGCATCAATTGCTAAATCCTGCAAGTTGATAAATAACAGCACTGAATACACAAAACCTCAACATTCATCAAGTTATCATCTGGGTGGGGATTGGGAATCAACTCAACCAGCTTAGACGTTCTTTAATCTATGATACTTAAGACCCTCAAAATAATAAAAGTTAAGATGCACTACAAAACCCCATTTTCTATGAAAAAGCTAGCTTTCATCAAGAAAAATGAAAGCCGCAATGTAAAACTTACACAACTTGCAAATAAGATTCTAACTGCCTATACACAACTAAGATATTTTGAAAAATGAGAATAAATTCATCAACAGGTAAAAAAATGAAATTTGCACAAGGAAACTTAAGACTATCTAGAAATTAGATTTAATTGCCTCTACACAACTAAGAGTCTAAGATATTTTGCGTAATGAAAATAAAATTTAGCAACAGATAGAAACAAGTTCCTCCTAAAAATTTTACTATTGAATCTAAAGACCTGGCATCCTTTTTAGAACTAGTAGATCAAGGAACCATCCACATTTTAAGTTGTCTTCTGCAACTAATCCACAAATCTCTGTAACAAAGTGGAAGCACATTCCAAATTCTAATCATAATTCATAAATACGATAGAAATATACAAACAAAATAAATTGCACGACAATGTCAACAAGGCAAAGGGATTAAGATTCTTACAGCAATCAAATCTCCAAATTGACTAGTGAACTTGGTACCTATGCAGCTTTTAACCAGCCCCAACATAGCAGTGCCTGCCGCATGATACTCATTAGTAAAGTACAGATTATTACAATAGATGCCACACTTACTTCTATGGGAAAGCGAAAAACCAGTAATTTTTCCAGAGGAAATGTACTGAAGAATCAATCTTTTCCCTGGTTATGATATCTAGTAATTACAAAATCTGGTGTCTAAGTCGATAGACATGATTATGTGGCAGGCATTTCAATCCTTAGATAGCTCAAAGGTAAAAAAGACATTCAAGTAACTTACGATCTTCAACATCAATGTCCATCGCAATTTTATCAAGGACAGCAAGTGCATCCTCCAAAGCTTTATTATATGCTACAACAGAAAAAATTCAAGTTCGTAAGGATCACATCATGATCGATATTCAGAATGACAACTAATGGAGAAGAGCAAATTACCCCGGCAAATGACAGTTGGATGATAGTTTTTCTCAATGAAGGCTTCGGCAACATGTAGCATCTCACCAGCTTCAATGTTTAAAATTTAAAAATAAATAAATAAAGAGAGAGAGAGAGAAATAGAGAATCAACTAAAACAGGCCAACTTATCATCGTTAATGTAAAGTTCAAATCATACAAAAAACTTCCAATTGGACATTCCAAAATAATCCTCCATACAAGAAACATTTTGAAAGCATTTCACTTAGAGTAGATCAATGGTTAATATCTATGACCCAAAAATAAAGCATTACACACTAGTCCAACACATACCAAGCACAATAACTGATGTAGTTCCATCTCCTACTTCCTCATCTTGCGTCCGGCTAAGTTCAATCATCGACTGTCAACAGCCAAAAAGCCATTTCATGCCAGAACGGTAAAGCATCATACATCAAAGTAAAAAAAAAGGAGGAAATAAGAGGTACAGGCCTTAATTCAGTAACAATTGAAGCAAAATGTACAAGAAATATATCAAATAATACAAGTGTACAGTGTAAGAATTAGAGAAGAAAACATTGATAGAAACATGCTTTTGCTGCTGGATGTGCAATATCCAATTCCCGGAGAATGGCATTTCCATCATTTGTGACAACGATTCCTGTTGAACCCAGAGAAAGTAGTCAGGAACTGACCAGAAGTATACAGAAATAATTCTCAACAAAAGAGAAAAACAACACTACTAACAAAACCATGTCCATGTCAAATTTTCATAAGATGGGAATCGATGGATGCTACTACTTGAAATAACTATTTTATTTATCCGACCATTAAGAAAGGGAAATAAGTAATCCACCTCCACTAGCATCAAGTAACATCTTCAACATAGATCTCGGCCCCAACGTGGTACGGATAATATCAGCAACAGCCTGCAAGACAAGTCCAAACGCTACGAAGTGATACAAACCTCAGAGACAAGCAAAATGTAAGAAGAAGCAAATTATACACACCTTAGAAGCCTGGATGTTGGCATGGTGAACCTTGCTTCCAGACTCGCGTTTCAAAGAATCCTCTGCTCAATTCATAAACGTATAAAACAGATTTTAAGAGTCGAAGGTGGATCGAACGGCAGAAATGTCGGAAAAACATGGAAAATAGCTGGTAAAAATCGGATATTTCGCTATGTGATTGAGGAAAATGAAGATGAACACAGATCTAAGGAACACAAATGGAAAAATGAGAGAAAGGGGCTTACTGAGAACGAGAACTGGAGCGTGCATCGTTGTGGGCTTGTCGAAAACCCTAAGCAAAAACCCTAGAGAAAGATGGAAAGGAGAAAACTTTCACACTTCCGACTGTGACCAAAAAATAAAATCTGGAACTCTCTTTCAAAGTTTTTTTGTTCCCTCTATAACCTCGTTTCTCCTCTATATTTCACCTTTTTTTTTTGTATTTTTATATTTGATCAATTGGGTAATAGGGCAAAATGGAAAACTAGTTTTTTTTTTTATGTTTCAAAAAAGAATTTTTGTTCTTCGTAATTGAACAATTTAGTCTCGAGTAATTTAATCCATGTAGTTTAAGTTTGGAAAAACTGGCAAATTTTTTTAAGATAATTTTGGTGAGTGGTTAAATTTTAACACCCATCTATATCTATAGTATATATAAAAGTCACGAGAAACTTTGTGTTCCATTTTTACCCTCTCATTTTAACTCTTTTTACTATTCTTTTGGTTGTAATTACGTAATTTAAATACAAATTTTCTCTCTCTTCATTTCTCTCTTCTCTCCCTCACGATCCCACCCCTCTAAATTCCCCTCTCCCTTCATTTATGCCATAATACCTTTTAGTGTTTCATCTTCCTATTTCAATTTTGCCATATAGTATGAATCAAGATTATAATTAGAAGATCATCAATGCTCCATTATTTTTATTCCATTTAACTTCTAAAAATTCTTTCATCTTCTTCATCTTTTCGAGATATATATATACATAGTGGGTGAGATAAATACAAAAATGCAAAGGGGAGAGCACTAAAAAACTTGCGAGAAAGTGAGATTTTCGTTCTCACCATACTTAACCAAAGGGCATTGTAGAAGTCGTTACAGGGAAACACAGAGGGCATAACAGTTGTAGTCGAGGTCGCAAAATGTTGTTGCTTTAAACTTGTATGCTAGGGCGCGATCGAGAGAGGGAACGGTAGTGAGCCAGAAGGAGAAAGTTGTTGAGACAGTAGCGGCACTGGATAGAAGAATACGACATATAGTGAAAGGCGATTCACGCATGAAGGGAGAGAAGAGAAAAATAGGTTTCTATAATTTGTGAATTTAGGTTTAGAAATACAAAATCCTTATAGTCGGCCGTTGTTATTAGCTGAAGTTTATGGTTGAGCTACATATGATAATTTTGGGTCGTTATAGGTAAAAATAGGTGAGAACTATAGTAGGTAATTATTAAGTAACTTTCCACATTCTAATTTAGAAATAAAGTCCAATAAATAATGTATTGTATTATATAAAACAATTATTAATTTCATTAACATGTTTAAATTCAGTTTCAATTTTGTTGAATAATCAATTATCCTTTATTTTTAAATTATAATTACAAAAAAATTGTAAGTAAATAATATATTGTGATATTTTTTGACGATAAATGAAGAATTGTAATTAATCCCGATAAAATATTTTTATAAAAAATCATGATAAAATATAATAAGTAGTTCAACATTCATGCAACATCGTATGTGTTGATTTAAATTCCAATAAAAAAATATTCATATAAAAAAAATTATCTAAAATATTCACATAAATAAATAATTAGGAATCGTAAAAAGTACCATAAATAAATGAACATAAGATATGTTTAAATCAATATTTTGTATTAATTAAAATTAATATAATATAATACGAATACCTAAAATATTCATATAATAATAATAATATGCTGAAACCAACGTCTTCAATTTTATAAAATTAGGTTATGTTATAATTTGCCACTTTTTTAATTAATTTTTTTTACTTAAAAATAAAACTTACGAGTTCCGCACATGATTCTTACTAGTTTAAAAAACAATGGTCATTGATTCTTAGTTTTGCACAAATGGCACCCTCGGGTGTTGGTGCAGTGGCAAGAGGCTTGGATGATGATACCTAAAATTCAGGTTCGAACACTTAGAATCATCAAAATTAGAATGTATGTTTTGAGTCTAGTAGCCAAAATGTCAATACATGTTAATCGTCGAGATGTTTCTCCTCTAATCTTGACCGCATCTACTAATTTTATTTAGATTTTAATCTATTTAAATATAGAAATTAGTTTGATACGTTTGAGTTGATTCTAAAGGACACCATAATTTAAAACATTAAATTATTAACAGTATCAATTCTAAAATTTAATTTAACTTATTTAATTTTATCTAAATTATAAATTTAATAGCGCGAAATAGATATTTAACATTAAATAAATGTCAGCGGCTATATAACATTTACAAATATCACAATTTATTTTAAAAGTAAAATTAAATATTTTAAAACGTGAGATACCAATTTAAAAACGAGTGTAAATTAAATTTCACCCCTCCAACCTTAGTTCAATAGGAATACAAATATACAAATACTTTTTTTTTAAGAAAAGATAATAATATGTTTTTTATCATTAGCATTTTTTGGGAGTTTAAAAGAAGTGTCGTGTGAGTGCTTTTTGATGTGAATCCCAGTCTCCCTCTCATATGTCTGGCATGATTTTCCTTTTGAAACGAGATTTATGGTGAATTGCACTCTCCTTTTTTAACTTGGTGGTAGATCTCGATCGATGCTGAAAAAGAACCGAATGGCTGCAGGTGTGCGGATGGACTGGTGGATTGGTTTGGGTGGGACAGAACGACCCGACGAACCACGTTGCAGTTGATTTCCAGTGGCAACTTACCGAAATGGGACAATGTGTGAACGATGTGTGGACGAAAACTTTCGAGCAACGACTGACAGACAACAACGGTAGATGGAGATTGAAATCCATAAGGTGAGAGCCTATAGTACAAAGAGTTGGCTCTCCAAATCCTAAATGACAAAGTTAGGATCTTAGTTTTTTTGTTTTTTTTATTGGAAAAAATAATATTCTCCCCTTAGTTTTAATTTTAAATTTACAAATTTAATTTTGATTTCAAAATATAAAGTATGAATTTTAAATTAGATTTAAGTGGCTTAAATTTTTGTTTTAGTAGTCTTAGCCATTTATGCAACCAGAATTACTTATTTTACACTTATTCAACTCACACCTTCTTCCTCTATCTTTATCTTCTCTTCACTCCAATTATTATATTTTTTTCTTCTCTTGTCCTTGAAAAGGTTCAATTCTTCTTCCCTCTCCTTCTCCCTCTCTACCAAGTGGCATCTTCACCCACGATCAGCTTCGTCCTCTTCGACGATAGAACTAACAACATAGACCCACGCTCAAAATTTTCGAGTTCCCTCCCTGGCGACAAACCCAATTAACATACACCCATATTAGATCTTGACTGGTGTGGATGAGAGAAAAATTTTCTTACTTAGATTTTTCTTCAAGAACGTAAGTGAAAAATAGAGGATAAGCGAGAAAGAGAGTGAATGAGAGAAAGTGGGAGAGTGGGGAGCGAGAGTGAGATTGAGGGAGACATTGAGGTTTGTTTTCTTTTCAAATGATTCATTTCTTTCCCCAATTTCGATTATTTTTAATTTGAATCTCACCCTTTCAAATTTGAATAAAAAAAATATAAGTTTTAAATTAGACAAGTAATTATTTTAGTTACTTTAGGTTAGGACAATATGTATATTTATGAATATATAATTACTTTTTTAAATGGACTTTAATTACCTTTTTTCTTTTTTTTGTAAGAAATTGTTTTTTAATCTAATTTTAAACCTCATACTATGTATATAAACAAAATTTGGTGAAAAACAAAATGAAATCTCTGTGGATTTTCTTCATTCTCGCTCTCTCCCTGCTTCTTACTTCCTGCTTTTTCATTTTCTCAACATCTTGAGAATACTACATGGTTCGACAGGCCTTGCACGAGCCAATGTCAAAGTGTTGTCGGACGGTACACTCAATGACGGAGTAAGGTAGTAGAGCAATAGATGCGGACAAACAGGATGCGGAGCATGC
>NW_019104541.1:833795-860475 GCF_001995035.1 Momordica charantia
GCAGCGCACAAGCACACACAGGAGGCGTGCGGCCAGGCGAACGCACGTGCGCGGAAAACAAGTGTGCAGGCATGCCTGCGGCAATGTGCAAGGCAACACACACATGGACATTTGAAGGCATTCGGGCATGCTGGTGTGCAACATCCACGTTGGGGCATTGGTGAACTTCCTATAGGCTTCACACAGCAAGAGAATTGGTCCAAACGTGAATGGGTCTTCCATAAGAATAGTGCCACATCCCTAAAATGGTGAATGATGGACTTAGTGGATAGTGCTTCTAATAATGGAGGAGAACATAGTGACTAAATTTAGTAACACCAAATTTAGCCAACATTTTAGGAGAGTTAGTGGTATAATGACACCATAATTCTCTCCAATCTTCAAGTAGTGGGAAAATGGGCCAAATCTTGGAGTGGACTCCAAGTAATGCTGAAATTAGGTAGCTCTAAGTTTAGCATCCTGTCTCCTGCCTAAGGAATGTTCAAGCATCCAATCCAATCCGATCATATCGTATCCAATCCCAGAGCGTCCATTTGTAGCCCAAGTGGCACGAGAGAGTGTAGGCTCCCTAGGGGAGGTGTTGTTCCTCTAGGGAGAGCTGAGTTCCTTATGAGAGGGAGCGTTGTCCATCAATATCCGTCTTGATGGAAGACTTCAACTAGGGAGTTCGAGTTGAGTTTCTTGTATCCTGTACATGCAATTTGTATATAAAGGTTGGGAAAGAAGTTCCCGTATGATTGGCTTTGCGTGTGTATGTGTTGTGTTGAAGTGACACTCGACCAACAAGAGTTGGGAGAGTCTTGGTGATGTACTTCCGCACTAACTTTACGAAAGAACCATAGGTATGTGGCGAGGGTTGTACTAAGGCGGTGTCCTTAGGCTGCACGGAGTGCGAAAATTTCTACTCTAGGAATTGTCCCGTGACACCCTACTCCTCACTCTCGCTCCCTACTCCCACTTTCTCTTGCTCACCCTCTTTCTCGTTTACCTTCTATTTCTCGCTCATCCTCTTAAAGAAAAATACATGTAAAAGAATTTCTCTCTCATCCACACCAGTCAAGAGTGAATCTGAGCAAGATGGAAATGAGCGTGAGTTTACTGGGTCCATCGAATGAAACGCTTGTAGATTTTGAGCGTGGGTAGGTCTACATCATTAAGTCTATCACCAGAGAGGACGGAATTGGTCGTGTGTGAAGATGCCATTGGATAGAACCACCACAAGGACCGCCGCTACTTCGAACAGGCGCTCGTCACCTACAAAAGAGGAATTTTGTGAGGAAACAGTTTTTTTGCGAGGAAGAATACTTTATTAATCAATCTATAAAAATAGAGAGAGGGAGAGGGAGAGGGAGGAAGAACGAAAAATTTTCAAGGAGAGGAGGAGAGAAGAAAAATAAAGGTTAAAATATTATTTTGGTCTCTATACTTTTAACTATAGTTCATTTTAGTCCCTGTGCTTTGAAAATGTTCATTTTAGTCCCTGTACTTTAAACTTTAGTTCATTTTAATCTCTGTATTTTGAAAATATTCATTTAGGCTCAAAGTGATCATTTTAGTCCCTCCTTGTAAAGTTTTAACACAAATTTTACACAATGAAAACTCTTTAGTATAAAGTAATGATTACATTTTAAGAAATATATTGATTTTAGTATCGTGTTGAAATTGTGATAGGAAAAAGATGAGATTAAGAATAAAATTAAGGAACCAAAATTGTCACTTTTTAAAAGTACAAAGATCAAAATGAACATTTTGAAAGTACAATGACTAAAATGAACCAAAATTGAAAGTATATAGACCAAAACGAAAAGTACAGTAACCAAACTAGTATTTTAACCAAAAGTAAAATAATAATTGCAAGAAAGAGAAGAAGGAGATAGACAGACAGAAGGAAGAAGAAAGGGAAAATGGACAAAATAAACCTTCTATAAGCGTCTCTTAAGTTTTTTAATCGTTCCTCTCAAAAGACAAGTTTTCTATTCACCGCTCACATCACCAACTTTGACAAATGACTTCCCATGCCCCTCCTTGCTTTTTTTTTCTCTTCCAGACTCCATCTCTCTTCTCTCTCCTCCACTAATATTTCAGACTTCCCTCCTTATTTCCTCCCTCTACCTCCATCTCCCTCTTTTTCCAAATTTTTTTTCCTCCTCTTTGTTTTTTTATCGTAATTTTTTTTTTCATTCTCCCTAAAATTTTTTTGGAGTTTCTCTTTTCCATCTTCCCTCTTTCTCTATTTTTTCTATTACTATTATTCTCTTTCTTCTTTACTCACCATAAAAAGTAATTTTTTTTTCCTCCATGATTCCCGTGACTGACGATGGATGCATCAAAGCCGACGAAGGAGGTCGTTCGCCGAAAAAAGAAGATCGAGGAATGGGGGAGCGAGAGAGCGAGGTTGAGCGAGGTTGAGCGAGAATTGAGGGAATCTAAAAATACTATCTCAATATTAATTCAAATTTGTTTCCCGAAATCTATTCTCAATCTCATTAAATCTCTCAACGTAGTTTTAATTAGGATTGAATTAAATACCCCTCATGTTGCTTTCATCTCTTTCATTCCTAATTTAAAATTTTAATCAAATGAAAATATCAATTTAAAATCTAATTACGAAAAGAAAGTATTCGAATTTGAAATTTAATTCAAATTTGTTTTCCAAAATCTCTTTTTTAATTAGATTTTAAATTGATACATTTGATTAAAATTTAAATTAGGAATGAAAGATGGGAAAGCAAAATGGGGGGATTTGAAAAGCAAAATTGGGGGATTTGAAATTCAATTATAATTAAAACTACATCGAGAGATTTAAGGAGATTGATGAGAGATTTCGGAAAACAATTTGAATTAATATTGAGATTCCGTTTTTCTCAAAATTAATTTGATTTGATAATCATTAATTCAAAATTAATTTTTAGATACTATAAAAAAACAATCTCATTAAAAATATTATTTTTAGATTCCATCGATCTCTCCCGCTCACCCTCGCTCTCTCTCTCTATCTCCTCCCTCATTCCTCTTCCACTGAGCTTCTTTCTTCGGCGAATGACTTCCTTCGTCGGCTTTGATGCAGCCGTCGTCAGCGAAGTCACGGGAACCATGGATGCTGCTGGTTTTAAAAAAAAAAGCTGAAAGATTTAGGGTTTTTTTTTAAAGTAAATTGTTTTTTGTGGTCAGTAAAGAAGAAATGGAATAATAGTAATTAGAAAAAATACAGAAAGATGGGAGAAGGAAAAGAGAAACTCCAAGAAAATTTTAGAGAGAATGAGAAAAAAAAAATTTCGCTGAAGAGGAAAAGAGAATAATGAAAAACGATAAGAAAAAAAATTCTGTAAAAAGAGGTAGATGGAGGTAGAGAGAGGAAATCAGGAGGGAAGTCTAAAATATTAGTGGAGAGGTAGTGAGGGTGGTGTGGAGGTGATGTCAGCAAATGCCTATAAAACTTGTGTTTTGAAAATGATGATTAAAAAACTTAAAAGTGCCCTATAGAATGCTTATTTTGTCCATTTTCTCAAGAAAAAAGTGTTATTTAAATAAAGGTAAAATAAGTAATTTCACATAAAAGGTGACATCGGCAAAAGTATAGAAAATTTATGCTTTCAAAAGTTTGGCAAAAAACTGGGCCACCTGAAATGCGTCATTCTTGCTTTTTCTAGTTTGTAACAATGTTGTCCATATCTCGAACATTTTTGTCAAGATTTAATAAAGTTTCTATATATGTAGATTGATAAATTGAAAAGAGACCAAATGTGTTTATAAATTACAAAGACAAATCATTATATGATAAAAATCGACACTTAATTTTGATGAGATTTTTCTTTAGGGATTAAATCGTTACAAATTTTAAATTAAAGAGACTAAATTGTTGCGTATTAAAATTGAGTGGCTAAATTGTTACCACTTTAAAAGTATACGAACTAAATCGTTACAAACTAAAGTTTAGGAACTAAATCATTACTTCAGAGGGACAAAGTGTGTTCTTTGACCTTTTTTTAGTTCATTATGTTACATTCGAATCAGCAAGTTTCTCGACAACCAACAAGATTCATTCATATTGAGCCATTTGAGAGATCTTACGTTGTTTAGTTAACCTATGTCAATTATTACATCATTATTCCATTAGGTCAACTACCGATCAACTCAACCTAGTAACCAATTAGAAATCGAATTCAAACTTCAATGACCAATTAAAACCTAAATTCAAATATGTCACTTTTCAAATTTTATGACAAAATGGAAATTAAATTTAAATCTCAATGACCAAAAGTGATGATTTTTAAAATTTAGAAACCAAACAAAAACTAAGTTCAAACCTTATGGACCAAAAATGTATTTTACCCAAGGTTATATGTTACCAATGTTAGTAAAATATACGCATATACGTAGATTATAGCATTATAGCATTATAATAGTAGGGATGAGATTCAAATTTTCAACCAGTGGTGAAGATTACTAATGTCATTTAACTATGCTTCAGGTTAACCTTATAAAGAAAAAAAAAGTGCAAAATGAAGACTTCCCAAGTAGTATTCAAGTTAGTACTAGTCTCCAAACATTCTTAAATGGACAAAATTTTCCTCCTGAAGATTCAGGAGGAAGCTCCTCCTGAATTCATGCGTGGTCCAGTAGTATATAAACAAGTGGATTTTTTAATTTTGTGATCCACTTGTCTATATGTTACTAGACCACATACGAATTTAGGAGCTTCCTCCTAAATCTTCAGGAGGGAAGTTTTTTCCTTCTTAAATTCATAGTTTTGATGGAATTTGGCGCTACTATGATTGCAACCATTAACGAGGGAATTCGAACTTACAATATAGAGAGATATCGGTGCATGGCAACTTAAACCATGCTTAAGTTGGTGAAAATTATTGATCTATTAATACTTGTGTGGCAATAAATTTTTTTAACTTTTTTTTAGTACAACATGTGAGAGTAGGGATTCGAACTCACGACTTTCTGGTTGGGCATAGGTGTCTTAACTTAACACGTTGAATTATGTTTAAGTTGGCTATTTTATTTTATTTTATTTGACCTTATATAAAATTCAAAATATAATTTAATATGCTTAGGACAAAATTCATTTATTAAATTAAAATGTTTTAAAGTATTGATATATGAAAGATTTCTTAATAATATAAATATTTGTTTATAAAATTATCTTTTTAATCACAAAATATATATGTGTGGAAGCAGGGATTTGAACCCATAATAATGAAGATGTTGAGAATAAATTACCTATGTTACCCTCATTTATTCTAAGATTTTAAGATAATATATCAGTTATATATTTCAACATCATTTTTCAAATGTTTTAATTTCTTCCCCAATATTTTATTAGTGTTTATACTCATCCTTTATAATTCAAAAGCTTTTTAGTATCTCAACCAAGTCTTTTTAAAATTTTGGTGATTTATCAACTAGACCTTATTGAATAACCAAATTCCAATTGAAATGAAATTTTTAGGATAAATCAATGCAATTTAATCAAGCAGTTCAGCTTTCTCGATCCAAAAAGTACGTTGTTGGAACTGGGTTGGAACGCATTGTAAGATATAAAATGAAATAATTTAAATGTATGGTTGTAATATGAAATAAAATATTAGTAAGCAAATATTTTTTCGTTTTTCTTAGCTATTTCTTAGGATGATAAATTAGTTTCTAAATGAGTATGGATTTTTAAGTAGAGATCGCAATGGAGCTGAGCGGTTAGAGATGTCTTGATCTTTGTCTAGAAATTTCGAACTTGTTGGATATGATAAAAAAAATGTATATGTTTGATTATAGCATTTGACTTAGTTGAAAAACTAAACCACTTTATAATTTTTAGGGAAAAAATGAAAAATAATAGATGATTAAGATAGCCTATCCACTAAAAGATAATGTAATGATAAGAAAACTTTTTTAAGTTGTAACACTCGGATGAGACCTTACAACTAAAAAATGGCAAAAATAAGTCTTGAAATTCAAAACATGAAACTACGATGGTGTGATATAGTATTAAATATTCATAGACATGTCGACATTTTTATGTATCTATGAGATTCGACATCGACATTTACACCAAAGAAATTCAACAAAATATATATAAAAAAAAAGTCTAACTAATATAGATATAATATTAATATCAAATATTTTTAACTTATTTGAAAATGATGAAATATTTATTTGTTAATTTAAATAGTTTTTACATATTTTTGTTTTTATAACTTTTCTAGAAATATATATGGACGTCAACATTTTATCGATATTTCCACCAGCCTCGATATTTACCTTTAAAGGATAAATGATCTTTTTTTAGTGCAACATGGGAAAGTGGAAGATTTGAACTCATGACGGCTTAGTAAAAAACATACGTCAATTACCATTGAGTTACACTCATTCTGTGGTCCTTAAGTATAATGATTTAATGTTCTTTGAGTATAGTTGATTATTGTTACTTGACCAAACAAAAAAACATCGTGGCAGTGTCATGGCGAAATATATTAATTTCATATGTGATATCTTCTTCCTTTCTCCTACCTCTCTTTTCCTTCATCTCTCCTCCTCGTCTGAGGAGGTTCTTTGCTGCCACCACCTCTCCTAACAAACCTCTCCGTCGTTGTAGACATTCCTTCAATGATTCTCGTCGTTGTTGTTACCTCCTCCCCACTCACTCGAAAATGAAGGTGTCTTTCACTAGAATAGAGGTGAGAACACCTTCGTTCCAAATCTAAAATGTATGTTACAAAAGCAACGAATTCTTTCCAAATCTAAAATGTAGGTTACAAAAGCAATGACACAATTCAAGGGAGGAGATGATAGAATGGAGAGAAAAGAAATGGGTGCCACATCATTATTAAATAAGCACCAATTTCAAACCTCTAACATCAAAAATTTATTTTGCCCCTAAAAAACTTCCACACTTTTACGGCTCGTTGGTTTTTTTCTCAACCAATTAAGTCTTTAAATTACAAATATTATGAATTTAGGCCCTCAAGTTTAAAAACAAGCTAATGACAATGTTTTATTACATAAAGTTTATATGACATAGTAGCTTAATTTGTTATATATTATTCTTATTGCCATAAATAAGAATAAAATTACTCCACAACTTTCTTCACATCCTTGTTCATGAATTCATTCCAAATACAACACTGAGGGTCACAAATTAAGTCGAATGAAAAAGCTAACACAATTTACTAACTAGTTAAGCACATATATATTTCATGCAGACATGAACAAAAAAAATTGTTGTATTTGATCTCACTTACTATTAACTACTATTACAAGCACGGAGCGACGAGAAAAGCGAGGGCTGTAACTGAAACCGAAACCGAAATGCTGCAAAGCTAGAAAAAGGACTGGGAAAACAAAATTGAACCCCAAACACCATTACCAACCCACCTTAAAACATTATAAATTAACTAAGATAATCCCTAATGACCCCCAACCTATCTTTGCAAAAAAACATCTCCATGGAAACATGCCAGCCACGCCATTCTCACTTGCATTCCAGTTGAAAGTATTCAAAATGATTTGATTTTATCATAGAGATTCTGGACTCATGGAGGGTCGGATTCGCGAGGGCATTTGAACATGATCTCGCCTGTACTGAAGAGAATTTCTGGGTGTGATTGACATTTTGTTTAATGCAGAATCAAATGCATCGATATCAAAATCTTGCTCCCCGTAGCTTCTTGCCATTGCTTCATCGTCCATGAGATTCTCCTCAATCCTATCCGGGAAAACCTCGGCAACATCTTCGTCACTGCTACCTTCGTCTTCTTCATCTTCATCATAGGTAGGTCTGACCATCGACCAGTATACAAAATGTGGCCGAAGATATCTTCATAAACAAAGGGGATAAAGTATAAGTTAATCATTCAAATAACAAATCAAACAAAACATTCCTACTTTGCCAACGAAAGCTTGATTTTTTTTTTTGGCACTGATCTTTGAGATACAACCTATAGAACAAAATCTTATAATTCTATCCTTACTTTTTCTTTTTGATACCTGGCAGTCGGAGCTTTGAACTTGAGACCTCTAACTGACCAAGAGAACCCAAACAGACAGGCTAAGGCTAATTCTATTCTTGCTTATGCTTTTTTTTTTTTGGGGCGGAGGGGGGTGAATTCATATATATATTTTTTTTTTTTTTATCAAAAACTGAAGTATGAAGACTAAGAGTATAAACCTGTCGCATCTTTTCAATAGGCAAGGATCAAATGGGAAAAACATGTCCAGCCTTTCCATCCCACCAAAAGTCTTTGAATATTCAGACTCCAGCAAACCATTAAATACAAAAGTCTCTGATGGTGTGAATAAATTAGCAACTTTTGCCTGCCGAAGAAATTCCTCAACGATAGAAGGTAGGCAAACCTGTTAAATAAGGATGCGTTAAAACAAAATTCATAAAAGGAAATAGGACAGGACAGAGTTTCAGGCAGACAAGTCTAAATAGATTTGTAACTAAATGCATGGGTAGATGTTCATGAGGGTGATTATTGTTTGTTGTTTTATCACATCAATTGAAAAGTAATGAAGTTCTAAATTTGATGCTTCAGGCTACCAGAGTCCATTTGTTTCCTTGGGTTGATTTCAAGGATAAAGAACAGACAAACAGATTAACAACAGAAAATAAAAATACTAAAAATCAATGGATCAACCAGTTACCCACCTTCAGAGGATTTAATCTATGTGTCAAGACTGGACCTATAGGCATGAGCAGAAGTTGTGACTTCAGCCGCGGGATCTCCAAAATCGATCTCATCCGGAAGCAAAGCACATACATAATGGCCTGTGGGGAAATAATTTCTCTAAATCAGAAAAGAGACAACAAACTTCTAAAATGCCAAGTTTACCAGTAGTTCAAAACATCCAAATTTATCCACAAAGAAGCAATTCAGAAGTGTTCGCATTGAATTAATATTTCAAAGTACCTAGTAAAATACTACCCCATGTCTCCAAAATTGTGGGGGGAATCATAACAGACTTTTCAGTAAGTAAAATAAAAAGATTTACATCAAAAAGCAGGTCAAAAAGGCTATGAAAATGATGATTACAAAAAGAAACTCCAAATACCCCCAGGGACACCCACCCCCACACCCACTCTAAGGTCCGGACCCAAGAGACATCAAGGGTTTTTGGTATTAAGCTCATCGAAAGGTTCAAACTTGAGAACTCTAAGCCAGTATGACTAAGAGACCCCAAACTCTTGCCAACTGGGTTGTCCCTTGGGGGCTTTTTTTTTTAAAGCATTTGATATAAAATAAGTCAAGGATTCTCTAACCTAAAGGAGTTTCAACGAGTCCATGGTGTAGGAAAATGTCAACTTTTTTATGCTTCCTTATGGAGTTTCCACTGCCAAAGAGTTCTATAACTATATATATATATTTTTTAACTAGGAGCCGAAGCTAAAGAGTCTTATAGCTATTCTCACTTTTAATAACTTCCAATTGGATAATCTATCCTCTGAGTTTTCGGTTGTTCGGAAAGTTGGAATGTTTTCCTATGCCTTCAGCAGTTTTCAAAGCTTTGCAATTTTAGTTCCGTTGGTTGGTGAGGCTTTCAAAGTTTTTCTTCAATGTGCGGATTGGCATGTGATGGTTTAATTTGGAGGTTTTTTGAAGACAGCCTTGAGGCTTAGTATAAGGTGATTACTCATTATTTGAATTCCGGTTGAGGTCTAGTTCTTGTGTCCCTAGATTCTACTTGGTTCTTTTTGGAGTTTGGTCTTCGCTCTTGGTGCTAAGGAAGGTTTCTTCCCTCATGCAGATGTTGGCTCTGGATTTAGTTTGGTTTTCCAAGCTCCTGAGCAGTTTTCCTGAGTTCCGTTTTAGAATGTTTTTATCTTTTTTGAGCTTGTATGGCTCTTGTTGCGCTACTTCTTCGTTATTTTCTCTTCTCGCTCCTCTTTTTTCACCCCTTTGGGGTTTGTATCTTTAACATTTTTCCTTTTAATATATCAATGAAATTTTGTTTCTGGTTCAAAAAAATAATAAGAAACACATTGTTTTTAATAAGTAACGTTTCATTTATGAACTTATGAATTTTATTAATATCAGTAAAACTTAGTTTCTTATCTAAAAACAATATATCTAAGTTATCATCATCATAAAAACTGAAGAGTAGAAATAACACTACATCCAGAAACATAATCACTTCCTACCAGTTCTCAACCAGTCCCATGTGACTTCGTCTAGCAAAAGGAGTTAAAGCATTGCATACCTGACAACCAGAATAAAATACTTTATGAGCCTTTGGGTTTAGGTCACCATCACGTGTTTTGCAATATTCTAAACACCAGTCCACCAGTCTGAAAAATTAGAAACAAAATTAGGCTTAGGATCAAATTATTTACCCAATTACCCTTATCTAATTCTATCAATTTCCTGCTTTTCATGACAGAAAACATGGTTAAAATTGACAAGCAAACCTTTTCAATATGGTAGTAACCAAGGAGGTTGACAGAAACTTCCCACGAGACAAATAACTCGCAAGATATGAAATGGCACTCATCCTACACGACACCACACAAAACATATTAGTTACTGCAAAAAGTAAGTCGAGGATCTGCATAATAACATAAGTTTTGTTGTAAAATAATATTTCATGTCAAGGGCTACTAAGTTAAAAACATAAATCGCAAAGAATTCTTATGTATCTATTGCTTTCTTCACTTTTGTTTAGTAGCTTTATTCCTGTCTCAAATCATGAACATATAAACGTTTACAAGAGCATAGGTTTAGTAGGCTCGTCCAATTGTAGATATTTCTATGTTAAATACTAAGAGGGGTTTCTTTTATTTGAAAGAAGGAAAATTTAAATCTCTTGTTTCAAAAGAAAAAGAAGAAAAAATAAAAAACACTCAGCACCCTACTTGCAGTTTCAGATTTCTTAAATGAGTAAGGCCTTGGAAATGAGATTCAAGTTAAAAGGCTACTAAATATACAAGAGATGGGAAAAGCAAGTATTCTAAAAAGAAGAGACAACATTAAATATGTCAGTCCCGAGATCAGATCTTCTTTGAAGCTTCCAAAGGAAAATGAAAACAGACTTCTGATGAATGGTTAATACCTGGTAAGTGGAGGATCATTGCAGGAAACAAACATATCTGCTAGCGTAACCGCAAATCTTGCACCACAAACTTCAGGATCTAGTGCACAAGCATAGAATATCACAAACTGCAAAGCGAAAGCATCACAACTATGACATCAATCTACATGAACAATGAAAATGATAAAATGAGAGTTCATTGTACCACAGAGTCAATAAGCAAATACAGAGGAGATTCATGGCAAGGGAATGTTAGTTACCTGGGCAAATTTAGACTTGTAAGCAGTCAGAACAGTTCTTTGAAATGATAGGAGCAAAATGTCAAAAACCTAACCTCCACATTAAATAAACATGGAAAATCTCATTTGCATTATAAATCAAAGATATTGAGAACTAAAAAGAAGATATAAACTACTCAAAGGTACCTCGTTCAATCGTCCACCTAGTTCACATGATTCAAGATGTTCAAATGTTAGCACGATCAAGCTATCCAACGTTTCAGCAATTACATTTCCACATAAGCTCTTACGGCTTAGTTCTCTTGGAAACTAGAAAAATAAACTCAAAACTCAGCCAAATAAATGAAGGAATGAGCTTAAAATAAGTATCAAGCATCTGGCAGAAAGGTCAAAATGTAAGTAATTTTTCAATAAAAGTGCATAATGTTTGAAAAACCTGACTCAGATAGAATATTTAAATTTTGCTGCACCAACAGACAATTTGCTCCAAACCAAGCAATATACTTCAGATTCATTACGCCATATATTAGAAAGTAGGAAATGGCCCCTCCTCTTTGTTTCGGACTGATTTTTTGGGTTGGAAATGTCTCACCCAGTCAATGCTTCCTACAGTTTTCTGGGGCTCATTTTTCCATTTTTTGATGGTCTATTGCTTTATGGGGGATCATTTCACATCATTGACTTCTGTTTTGATCAGTCGTCCCTTAGATGGGGAGAGGAAAATTTTATGGAACAACTATAATAGGGCCTTCCTATGGCCTACATAGAACAAAAGGATTTGCTGCAACTTCAAGGATAAGTATAAATGCTTCAATAGTTTTTTTATTCGTTGTTCTAGACTCTTTTCTGATGTAAAACTCTACATATTTTCACAATTATGGATAATCAATTCTCGCTGCCCATTGGAACTGTTTTTTGTAGTTTTTGGATATGATCATATGGGTGTTTTTCCCACCTTTTGTAATTTCATCTCACCAATAAAATTTTCTTATATATATATATATATATATATATATATATATATATATATATAAGACTAGAATTTATCTCAAAAAGAGTACAATGAATCAAATGTCATTATAAATAGTTGAGGAAATATCTCTCTTTATCCAGCCTAGATATTATATAACATACCTCAACAGAATCCTCATTAATATCATCTGTAATTTCATCATCATCTTCAAGTTCCATCTCAAAAATTCCTTTACTGAAATCATCTTGTAAGATATCATCCCATCCAATCTCAACCTATCAGAAGGTTAGAACTCATTATAATGATAAAGTAATCACATAAACCGATTTCATATCGCACTGTAAAATATTTCTTTAACGTACATCCAAATCTAAAAGCTTATCGATCAGTGCTGTTAGGATCTTTCTCCCAACAAATTCACTCATTGCACTTTTTTCCAACCTCAACATGTTCTCCACATATATCGTGGTCAACTACAGAGAGGTAAAATAGAAGGTTAATGACACAATCAAAAATCAAATTCCTAATAAAGAGCGCAAATGATTTGTAGTTGAAAGAGACAATTTGTTTTAAAGAAATATTCCAAAAGGCTCTTTTGAACAAACAAGAAGCATATGTAGAAATTGTCACTGAGGCCAGGGCAAACCATCTTCATGATATCTAACTCTTTTCAAGGCCTATGATATCTAATTTGTATGAACCACAGCCACATTTATACACAAATTTAGGGAAAGGATTTTTTAGTTTGAAAGATTGTATAAATGTAGCATCGAGTGAATATAGACTGCCTTTCAACTATAAATCATAATCAGGCATTGTTCCAGTTTGAACCATATATTTGGTAGGGTCCTTCAAGGATATAAATCTAGGCATCTTTTACTACAGTATGTTGAAGCACACTGATGCAATCTTGCGACTGCTTTATTAATAACTAACTAACAGCCACTTAACTACACCACACAATCAAATAATGGGCATTCAGCCTCATGCCAAATTTTCAATAGCCATTCAATTGGTGGTCATGAAGGAATAAAAGATGGGTAGAAAAGTAAAAAAAAAAAAAAAAAAAATTAGCAATAATTTTTTAAGAAAACATGACCAAGTAAAAAATAATCAAAATAACAATCAGTAAGGAATAGAGAAAATATTCACTTAGATTTGTCTTAGGAAACTTTGAGCTATGAAGATTCAACTCACAGATTCCTTGAAAAAGACTCTCTGCATTTTTTGGACAACTATTTGCTCTAATCTCAAGGGTGCAAGAGGCACCAAGTCCGAAATGTCTTTTAGAGCTGTGTGCACTCGAGAAAGAACTTCATCCTTTTTCGTAAGTCCACGTGGTTGCTTCAGAAAATCCACAAAGGAATTGGGTGGCATGAAATTATTTACAAGCATATCCAAGCATGAGTCCACATATTTTCCACTTGAAACGGCCTGAAACGTTAAATAGAGATAATGTTAGGAGATCATGGAACTGTTAGGTGAAACTTGAGAGAGAGAGAGAGAGAGTTCAGTTATCATAAATAATCTTACCAGAGATATTATTAGTTCAATCAAGGCGTCCATCACATCAGGTCCATAATCCCACAAGTTCATTTTAAAAATCTAAAAAAAAAAAATCCGTTACAATAACATAATAGCAGGATATAGATCTAGAGTTTAATGCTAAACTTACTGCTGCAAGAAGAGACTCGTGGAGAACAATGTCTATATATGAAACTGCTCCAGATAGTACCTTTAAACTAGTCTGAATCACATCAGGTGAATAAAAAACCAGTTAGTACGGAATTAAATCTTGCATCATAGGTCAACAACGGATATGAAGGTCATACCACAAGCAGGGCAACCTCATCGGGGGCTAGGTGAGATCTATGGTGTATAACACTAACAAGCTGGTTATATCTATCACTGTTGCCCTACACCAATAGAAGAGCTATTGTAAGGTTACCAACGTTATTCCTCAGACAATAAAGCAGTGAGAACTTGTAAGCATATCAATAGAGTACAAGCACCTCCGAATTCTCATTCTTTCTAGAGGAGCAAGAAAATATTTCTTCTAAAAAATGATGTATCTTTTAAAAGGCAAGATTTTTTCAAAAAATTAATGAATGAGGTCAAAACAGATAATTTAGAAGTATACCAGTGACACTGAACTAAGCGTCCCCTTCATGTAATCGAGTAACTGTGCATCTGTGAAATTAACATCCTCCATATCCTGGAATTGAGCTTGGCCGTTTGCCAGTTCTACTCCCATGATTAGTGCCCAGACCCTACTGGCCCTATTTCCACAGTGGGGCCTGGGAACAGGAGGACGTTCAAACCTGCAAACAGAAAGAACTTGCTAATGAAAAAACCAATCTGTAAAAAAGGATCGATAAAGATGCCAGAAACAAAGCACAAGGCCAAAAATACCCAGCCAATTACTGCAACCGAAATCGATGGAACCGCTCATTCTGTTCTTTAAAATAAAAATAACGGGAAACACGAAATAATGGCTTTTAATTGCTGAAAGTTCTTGAGAATCTCTCTTAATCTGATTCTGGGTTTCCTTTTTATCCCTTCGTTTAGATGGATAGAGGAGAAGGAGGAGGAGGATGTGGGGTGGACGTGGGCATGTGTTAGAAGGAGAAAAATGAAAGGGATGTACCTCTCTAGGGCGGGCCGGCGACGGCGAAAGACAGCAGCGACAGCCGGCGATGGAAGACGGCAGACGGCAGCACGGACGGAGGCGACGGAATACGGCAAACGGCGGTGGCGAACGGGCGACTTGCTTCTACTGGCGACGATGGACGAGAGGAAGAGAACACAGCAAAGAGGATCGAATGGCGAGGGAGAGAACTGAAAGAGCCGCAAAACTCAAAAGACTAGAAAATCAAAACCCTAAAACATAGAAAAAAACTAATATTATTCGATGAACAGTGGTATTTTATTTTTTTAAGTAGTTTCTTTTATTTTTTTAAGAATATTTGAGTTGTATCATTTTTTAATTATTTATTTTCTAACTATCTAACATAATTTATATATTGTGAGACTAATTTATTTTAATTTTAGGATAAATTAATTTATTTACTTAATCAATTCAATTTTTACAATTAAAATATATATATGTTTTTTGTTTTTAAATTTTGGTCTAAGATTTTAAAACGTGTTCAAAATTAAAGTTAAAAGTATGTTAATATATAAATATTAAGGTTAAAATATATAAAACTATAAACATATCTTTAGTTAAATAGGTTTGGGAATAACTAAAAATTTATGCTTTTAATTTTATATTTTTATGCAATTAGCTAACTAATTGAGTACTCAAGTTGGCTGACGTATTAATTAATACATCTCTTCGTATGAATAAAAATTGAAAAGCGAACATTAAAAATCTTTTCTATGAGTCAAGAACTGTACTTATTTATAAAAAATATATAAATATTTAAATTGATGTTAATTACATCAAAATTAAATTAAGAAAACATCATATCAAATAAAATATTTAACAATTAAACGTAATTACACTTGCCTCCTATCAAAAGATTGTGATTTTGAATCTTCATCCTTATATATTGTTGTATTTATTAAAAGATTATATTATAACACCATATAAAACTAATCTTAATTTATTTTTAAAACAATTTTACTTGTGGAGTCGAGTTGGGTTGACCCAACTTTTTGTACTCGAATCCACAAACCGAACCGACCTGCTTGGTTTAGAAAAATAGCAACCAATCCAACTAGATAGATGAGAGAAAGAGAGGAGAAGAGACCTTATGTCGGTGTTGACGTCAACGAGGCAAAGCCGGTTCTGAAGAGCTCCGACGACGGAGGGTGAAGAATGAGAGAAGGAATAGAAGAGGGTGAGGTGATATTACGCCTAAAGAATAAATAAACAAGAAACAAAGACTAGAATAGGAAACCCTATCCTAGGTGGAAAGGGAGCCTCGTTATTCTTATGGTACTTGCAATTATTATTGAAAAATTGTAATTGTCGCGATGAAAAATATCAATGTCGATGAATATTTTTTAAAATGTTGTAAAAATCAAAAAAAATATTTAAATTAACAAATAATCATCAAAAAATTTTAGAAGGATTGATATTAATATTATGTCTATTGAAATTTTTTATATTTTGTTGATTTTTTTTAATACTATAGAAATGTCAAATTACTCCTCATGTTGATATCAAACTCATGAATGCATGAAAATGTCCATATGCAGACAAATATTTAATATTTAATACCTTGACGAAATTGTTTTGAGAATAAATAATTAAGAAAAATAGATCTATTACCTAATGTGTGATAAATTTGAATTTTAAATATGGAGTAGGCTATGGGTGTATGATAAATTAATACTAAATTAGTGTGATTTAACTGTAATAATTAAAATACAAATTCAAATTTACTAAACTAGTTAAAGTATCTATTTTTTTAAAAAAAATTGTAAATCTCTACCTCTACATATTGTAATAAAATGATATATTAAAATAGACATGTGATTAAAATACACCCATTGTATTAGTTAATAATTTAAAAATCTTTTAAAGAAAATTATTTAAAATTTTATATGATCTCCGACCTCTTTAATGGATAATTGTACTACTCTCGTCTCATCTTTTATTGGATAGGCAAATAAAAAATCTTAAAATTTAAAAATCTATCATCTATAATCTATTGTCTATAATATATTAAAAAAGCAAGGATCCTTGAAAAACGTTTTTAGACCATTTAATCTCAATTATTTTTAATGAATTACAAATAGATCGATTGCTTTTTAGACCTTGTGATGTGTTGTCCATGAATTACTAACACATCATTAACCATTAATTGATTAATAAATTTCATTCATCATATACAAGATTGGACAACTCCGTACATATAAAAAAAAGCCTTAAAATAGAAAATATAAAAAAAGAAACAAAAAAAATTGTGTTTTGTATATTATGGGGTTCAAGTTCTATACTTCCTATACAATGAAAATCATATGCACCACTAGGCCATTAATGGCTTATTAAAAAGAAGAGAAATATATTATTTAACTTCAAACAACGCCCAGACACTAAATGAAAAAAAAGAAATGGCAAAAACGAAACTACTTTTCATAGTTTACAAAAGTTGGTCACTTTTTTTAAAACGTTTCTCAAAATTTAGAAACAAGAGACATAATCGGTTATCAAACATGTTTGTTTCTCAAAAAATGAGAAACAGGAACAAGAAACCGAAAACAGGAACGTTACCAAACGAGCCATTTAGTTTCCATTTATATATTGTTAAGGATGAATAAATTAGGGGTGTACATGTATACCCGTCAAACTAAACCGACCCGACCGACCGACCGAATTAAAGGCGATCGGTTGACTTTTAGCATGTGTTGGGCGATTGTCGATTTTGCATTGGTCAATCAGTTGGCCATAAAAGTTTACTGAAAACCGACCGACTTTTGTTCTTGCAATTCGTGAAAAGTTGTACCTCCGTAAATGAATAGCTATCATTGAAAAGATAATACATTGAAAAGTTACCCTCCATGAATAAACAAATTGTCGTTGAAAAAACAAGTAATTTATCGTGCATTGGCTTTCCCAATTAATTTAATTTGTTTCTTTCAAATTTCTTTACGTTTTCGTTTATCCTTTCCTCTCCGTTTCTTAGTCTCTCTCCCATTTTTCCCTTCAATGTCGACGTCGTCAACATCGTCTCATAGTGTGTCTTCCCTAACTTAATATCGATACTCTAACTTTTCATCTCAACTTTTCGTTCTAGCACCATCAAATCATCAGATTTTCTTATGGCTGCTCAGATCCGCCACGAACCCATCCCCTCACAGCCCTCAGATCCGTAACAAATCCGGTCATTTTCAAGCTGGATTCAAGTTCGAAGGTTTGTCAAAAAACACAAAATAAAAAAAATGATTGGTTTGACTACAACAATAAACACCACTCAACCCAAAAACTTAAACCGATGGATTTGGTAAATTTAATTCATTTATATGGGTTCTAAATATATATGGACGTTATAGATAAAACTAAAAAACACTAAAAATATTATTTTATTAAAACAAGTATTCTGATATTCTAAAATGGTACTATATACTATAATATTAATTTCTACGTTGAAATTACAAAGTTTAGCCTCTGAGGTTTGTTTGTGTTTCTAGTAAAGTTTAAAAGTCTATTAAATCTTTAAACTCCCGATTTTTGTGGTTAGTAGTCCAACACACTAACTTTTGCAGGGAGTACATAGAGTTGTCTAAGGATTATACAAACATCGTATTTTTTATTATTATTATTATTATTTTGAGATATACAGTTTGCAAACGATCTATTAAAATAAATGATGAATATGCTTCAAGAAAATAATCTCAAATACAGGTGCCAATCCTAGATGTTTTGATTTTTGAAGTTATTTTATAATTGAAGAAAATATATTTTTTATTATTTCTGTTCTAAAATTTTACTTATGGTTAGAATTTTTTAGTTTAATTCTTATAAAAAAAATAGTTATTTGGTATACATTGGTAAATTCACCAGTAAAATAATGCAGGATTTTTTTTGGAGGGAGTAAAATAATGCAGGATTAAATGAATTATAATATAAATACCACATGTTAAAAAGATTAGTTTACTGAAATATCGGGATTTTTTTTAATATTACTATTTTAAAATTTATTTTAAAAGTATTCTCAAATCTAAACTTAATAAAAAAAATAACGCTTCATAAATTCCTTCACTACTAGGTCCCTCTGAATTTGAGGAATTGATGATGTATTATTATTATTTTTTAATAAACTTGAATTTGAGCATATTTTTAAAATAAGTTTAAAAATTGTAATATTTAAAAAAAAAACTATCCGAAATATCACGCTTAGGTATATATTTAACCAAAAAAAAAAAAAGAAAGATAATTGTATGATGCATGTGTCTCATATTAATCTATTTTTTGAAATTTAAAACGATTTAATTGAAATATGACGTCAGCACAATTCTTAATTCCAAAACGGAGGAGGGAAAAAAAAATCCAAATCCTACCTGGACACGGACTTCACATCCTCATCTATAAATTAGTGCTAACATGAGTATAAGTCAATGATTAAGGCATCTCATTCTTCCTAGATCGAGGATTCAATCCTCCATTCCAATATTTATTGCACTAAAAAAAGTTTCACTCTCGAAGTTTCAATTCATTCCTTGTCAAATCTTTCGAGATGAAGCTTATAGAAAAGTTGCAAGAGCTGTTGAGAAAGCCAAAGTCAAAGAAAGATCACTTTGTAGTCTACGTGGGAGAAGAACAAAAGCGATATGTCGTTCCACTGAAGTGTTTGTCGTCCATCATATTTCAGTCATTACTGAACAAATTTGAAGATGAAATTCATTCTCAAAAAGAGGGAAAGATGATATTGCCATGCTCCACTTATGTTTTCGAATCTATCTTAGATTTGGCCAAAGCTGAATAGCTGTATATTTGATGTATATAATCATTTACTTCGTAAATGCGAATAAAGATAAATACTTATAGATTCATAAATTTTCGATTTCAAAAGTTTGAACTTTGTAATAAGTATTGAATTTTCCAATTGTATTAAAGGATTGGAATCAGTTGGCATAGATATTTTATTGCTAAATTTGAACGTTTTATTTTTGTCTACTCGATTTTTTTACTTTAAGTTTAACATTTTCATGATTGAATTTGAGCATTTTTGTGTCATAAGTTTTCGGTGTCTTTATTTAATTTGATTCATGAACAACAATTTTAGTTTTGAGCATATTTAAATTAAGTATTTTAATCAACAAAATTGATAACTTTTAAAGTTGTTTTCATTTATAAAATTTACAGTATTACAGAACCATCTTATCTTCGCCTCCATTTTATTATCCATCTCCGTAAAATTTTCCATGAAAATTTGTGGGGATCAAACTATTTGAGGAATTATTTTTCATTTAATTTTATAAGAAAATCTGAATTAAAAGTTAATTATGATTTATGATAAATCATCATTTAGATGGTTTAAATTCTCACGAAGAATTCCCATTTAAAAATAAAAATTGTTAAATTTTATAAGAACACATCTCATAATTCACAATACAAATTTTCAACAAAAAAATCATAATATAACAAATCTTAAGAGATAACTGTTACGATATAAATTATCAATACATAATGATTGTGTTTAAAATTCTTTTAGTTTTCTTTGCATCGTTTCATCTTTCTGATAATGCGTTTGTATATTATGCTTCTTCTTCAGCTCTTTCTCTGTTGTGTTTGCTGAATTTGAGCATTTAAAATTTCAGTTTGGATTAGTTGCTTGTGATTCTCTCGTGATTTTTTATTTTATTTTTTTTGTTATAGGATTTTTAATGAATCATGTAGTTTTATAGTTCAGGCACTTAGCCAATTTTTTGGTATTTCTCTCTCTTATTTATACAAAATTTAACGTGGTCAACATATTGATTATTGCCACAATTATTTTTTAGGACAACAAAATTCTACATTTTTCGAAAAGCAAAATTCTCTATCGTCTTAGTTCCCTCCACCAATCTTTCATCTTAAACCTCACACTCTCCTTTAATTTAAATTGGAGAAAATTTTAACTTTTTAAGTGAAAAATCAATTAAAAAAAACTTTTTAATTTGAGGAATCAATTACAAATTAAAAAAATATATTCAAATTTTTAATTTGGAGAATCAATTACGAATCTAATATATAAAAAAATAAAAAAATAGTTGAAATTATCTAATGAATTTGTAAAAGTGCTAAGTAAAAACTGAACTTTTTCCGTTTTTCTCCCTAAAAACCACTTTAAAAATCTGTTTTGATTTACAAGATTGCCCCTCTAAAGGAAAAGTAGGAATGGATTTTCTACCAAAACAAATTCACAAATTTAAGCATGTATTATTACATAATCTCTCTCTTGATTTCCTTCCCTCGATTCCTTTCTAAAAGATGATGCTCCCTGCAATATATCAAGTTCCAAATATTATATATTAGCACATCAACATTAAAAATAAGGGTGTGTAACTAATTATATCTACCTTATAAATACTTCTATAATCCGCCTCGACTTGACCAATTGGCACTACATCTTCCCTCATCACGAACCTAGTTTGTTCCTCCTCCTTATTGACATTAGTTTTCATATAATCAATCAGTAAATTCAGTGTTGTTATGTCATCCATTTTATTTAACGTTCCTTCTTGCTTTTTCTCAATCAACTCAATTCTTTCATTTATTGTGGCTGACTAACAAACAAACCTCCATGGCTTTCAATCTCACATCCATGCACCTTTGGTTCACTCTGTCGTTGTTCAATTAACCTTCTCCTTCTCCACTTGCGATATTAATTCATCTTGCATGAATGGTGCTAGATATGACATTGCCAACTCTTCATCTGTTGGTTGCATTGGGACCACTTCCAACTACACAATCAATATATTTATTAGTATATACACCATAACAATCTAATTTATGTTTAAAAACGCTAAGGAAAAACAAACTAAGTGATTTTGCAGCTAGTTCTCGCCATTCAGGTTGTAAATCTGCCTCCCAATTCAAAATCCTAGGAATGCCATGTCCAATACGTTGTGCATACAAATTTGGTGATGTACTTAAAGCAAGTATAACTTCATATGCCCATACTAATCATGCATATATGAACCCGCCCATTCCTATTCCCGCAGTTGCCTTTTTCATATAATGTATGAGCAAGTTAAATGCTACTCTACCCCAAGGATAGTTGTTGAATAGTTCCTTATCATCCACCGTAATGATATGTCCCATTTCAATATGTACGGAGTCTTGGTGTGAGAGAAGAAAATTTTCCAAACAATACAAAAGCGCCATCTTCACCATGTCGTCTTCTTGTGCATATCTACTTACCTTAAAGGCAAAATTGAGGTATTTCCTTGTCCCAAACTTCTTGGCCTTCCCCTTCACTTTGTCCATGTCTAAGAGTGGTAAATGTCCACAATTTAGCACTGTCACCATGGCAAACTCTTTAATTCCAAATCTTATCACCTTTCCTCCAATATTAAAGTTCAACCCCGATGCCTTGCCTCTGGATTAAATGCAAAAGTAACTGGGATGATGTTTTGTTGGTCGAAAAATCTAAAAAGTGACCAAAACATGTCGGCCTAAACATATCACTATAATTTTCCCCTAAATTTGCTCGAATGCTCTTCATAACTCCATATTTACAACAATGATTTATCTTAAGTGCTTGGGCCCTCCTTGATCTCTTCATCTGAAAAAAAAAAAAACTACTTTGCACTATGTAACTATGGATATATATTGTGTGCATACCTAAATAAATTAAATAAAAAATAGCTGGGCGTCATCATCTACTAGATTTTGGATCTCTCTTTCCTCGTTTGTCCTTCCTCGTTTTAGTATTCTTATTTGCAACCTCCTTCTTAACAAAGACCTGAGGATTAGACAGGAAAGTCCATTATACATTAAATTTTAAAACTAAGATTTTTGTAGACTCATCATTTAGTTCTTCACCGATTGAAGCATCATTTCACAAAGTACAAATATTAGAAAGATACATTGTGTATGTGTATATATATTATACTTACCTCGCTATCATCATGTTTCTCCTCACCTATCTTTAGACCCTTCTTTTTACCCTGCAACATACACTTCAATTGACCTTTTAATCAAAGGTGCCAAGATCTAGATGATTTCTCACCTTATTTTCAAGTTCATTCTTACACTCCTTGCCCTTACTTGAATCCACTCTCCTTTTTTTCATCATTGGTGTTGCATCTCTCCATTGACACATTAATCCGAACTCTATACATACTCCAATCAGATAATATGTAAATGAACTATTGAAAGGAAGATTAAGTTATACCTCTTCCTCACTGTCCAATGAAACAACGTTTAGAAGGTGTTACATCAACATCTCGTTTGCTATTCTTCGACTCGATTCTACTTTCACCTTTACCATATCTACACAAAAACGCAAAACCCCAAACCCCAAGTTACTGGTATCTCTAACAAAATTCGCAAAACATTGTAAAGGGTTTGGAATATTAAAAAAATATTTTATTATAAATGAACCATCGTTTGGATGTAGACCACTAACAGGGGTAGCCGAGTGGGTTTGTGACCGAATAGGGATACAAGCCCCACGGGAAGCGTAGTTGGGATTTTCCCCATTCGAAGACCTACATCAGTTATGAATTATAGGGATCCACGGCATCGATTTCGAGTTATTAAAAAGAAACAATAATAGATGGTGCATTTGCCTTGCACAAAAGATGTCAAGAAAATAGACGACATTCTATTCGATCTCGATAAAACTCTCTTGAGCATTTGTTTGTAAATGAAAATACATACCTGATCAAAAACACCCTCTGCAAAAACTCCTTTGATGTTCCAACAAAACTCCAAATAGGGGCACAAAGAAAGAGCAAACCGAGGTCTTATTTCAAGATTTACCTTCAAGATGGATTTCAAATTGTTGTTTGTTGAAATCTAAAATTCACACTTTAAAATCATATCTCATTTAAAATCTGTTCGGATTTAGTGGAATTTTAATTTTAAAATGATAGGATATCAAATTTAACCTGAAGAAAAATTAGACGTCACCACTCAAACCATCTTCAAATATTTCAAATGCATCAAAATTAATGTTTTGATTGTTGTGTTTTGTTTTTATTTTTATTTTTTTTAATTGGAATGTAAGTCCTATTTAGAAAGTAATTTTTTTTTTTAAAGATTTGAAACAATTCGACTTTAATTTTTCTTATTTAAATTGAGATATTTATATATTTTTACAATATATATGAAAATTTTCAATTTGTAATTTATTATGTTGATTTGATTTGATTAGATTAGAGAATTTACAGCACACGATAAATTTTAATTTGAAATCAGTTAATTCTGAAATTAATTTCTCAGTTTCAATAAACTTATTCACAACCTCTCTATTTAAATTAAACCCCGCTGTCCTTCCTTTTCCTACATTTTTTTAGTTTAGGTTTTATTTATTTATTGTTAATATAAAGTTCAAAAACCACATTTACAGTTTCTTTATCATAAAGATTCTGCATTTAAATATACCAATCTATAAATTTTTAGTCCAACTTTATCCTTTAATAAATTCTCGTATTATTCTCATATGTAATTTTTTTTAGTACAACTCGTATTTAATTTTTTATTTCAAAATATAGATTATCAAAATTTAAATATAATTTGATTACTTTGAAAATAACTACTATATTATCTGTATTTTTTAATTTGGTGCATGGCTTTTGCTACTAGCGGAACAAATTTTAAAGATATTTTGTTTAAGGGTATATTTATGCAAACTAAAATTTATAATTCTACTAGTTAGCTATTTTTAGCATATCTAATACTTTTGACCCTTTTTTTAAAACAATTTATTTCTGTGATCATTCATGATGTTAGCCATATATTTTTAAGAAATAGAAATAATGTCAAAGAAATTAAAAAATAAAAATATTGAATCTCAAAATAAACCGATTTTTTTTTAATGATGCCTTTTCTATTAATAATAATGGCACGATTGAGTAGTTAAAGTACAAGTGATTTTAGCATCTTTTACTCATTCCATTGTAAAATAGAATTGGTAAGAATTCATATTTGGGAGTGACACTAAAATAAAAGATTTTGAGAAAAGAAATTTACGTATAATTAATTTTTCAAAATCATCCTATAAATTCTAAATTTTCATAAAATCATTTTTTTTTTTAACCAAACACAAAAGGAAGTGATTTTGACAATAAAAAGATCAAAATCACTCCAAAATACACCCTAATACAGTGGTTCCCAAGCACAAGCACACAGTTGGAGGGTGATTTTCCCATAATTTTTGACCCAAAAAAATTAACAAAAGAAATAGTTTTTAAAATAGTTGTCTTTCTTTCACCTTATTTTCACCATATGAGAAAATTTTCTTCTCTTTTCTAGAACTCTTTCTCATTCTCTGACTTTTATTTATTTTCATTTTTGTTTATTATTCTCTCTAATTTTTCTCTCTAAATTGTTAATTCTCATTTTTTTTCTAAGTTTGTTTTTATATGTAAATTTTTTTGTCTCGCTCTCTCAAACTCACTTTTAATTATATAAAAATCACTTTGAAAAAAGGTGTAACCAAACTTTAAAATAAGTATTAGAAAAATTATTTTTACAAAATCAATTATCATTAGAAGGTGTATTTGATAGTGAGTAGAATTAGTAGTTTTGAGAAAAAAGGTTTAAATAAAATGATTTTCCAAAATCAAGTGATACCTTCAAAACTTGAAGACCATTTTGAGTGATTTTAATTTTTTTTTAAATCAATTTTTTTTTATTTCCCAAACATGATGTACAAAAAGGAAGTAATTTTGGGCCAAAATATCTACAAGTCCATCCACACCACAATAGAGGCAGAGTTCGAAAAAAATTCAAAATCACCGATTTAAAGCAGCGCGGAGGTGGAACCAATCCTTTTGAGCTATGGCGATTCTCATCCAGTTGCCATCCAACATACTCTTCTTCCATGTATGCTCCATTTTCCATTTTCCATTTTCCATTTTCACCAACGCTTTAACACAATGTTCGTGATTGTTCCTGTTCTTGAGTGTTATTTTACACCCAGTTTATTGTTTATTAGGTCATTCTTGTGGTGCTTTGTCCTCAATTCGCGCCCCCTATATCATATGATATATTTTCATCTGCATTTCGACATAATTCATGAACTAGATTTTAATGCTGACAATCTGGCAATATTTGGTTTAGGATAACTTTCTCTGTTAGAGATTTCAAGTTCTGTGAATTCAGACCTTTGGATGCAGGAAATGAAAAATCGACTTGAAGAAAACCATCCTATAGAAATCTGTTACATTAGCATCTCACTGAAGTAAAATTCTTAGTAAAAGCATACCTCTCACTTCAGTTTGTGGAAAATACTTGCCTCCTTRCCACCGAGGATCAATCTTGTTCTCACTACCATTGTTGACAATTAAGAGAGGGAAAAGCAAAAGCAGAGATTTTTTTTAAAAAAATATGATTTTTCTATTCTTCAAATAGTGGTGATGAAAAGATTTGGTTCTTACCAGCAAGGAGTCARGTATTTTCCTAAGTATTTTCCTTAGTTTACTCTATTAGTAAACAATTTTCGGCCATTACGTTGGAGAGTTAGAGCCTGGCCTATTCATTCTTTAGTAAACTCTATTTTTTTACCCGAATCCCTTTCCTTTGTCAGCCTTTACATTTTTCTGTGAAATTCCAACCTGAAGTAAGTGGAATGGACTTGAAAGAAATTCTACTGCACTCTTGGAAGTTGGAAGCATGCTATTGTATAGTTAATCAAAGTCTTTGTTCATGCCCACAAGTGGCCGCCCCGTTGGCAAGAGCACGTGGTCTCTGAATAACAACTACCCAGAAGTCTCATGTTCGAACCTTCGAGTGAGCTTAATAAGAAAAATCTTAATGTCTCCTGAGTCT
>NW_019104541.1:860505-873166 GCF_001995035.1 Momordica charantia
TGTTCATGTTTGCTGCGTAGCTCTCCTAGTTGACGATTCATTTGAATAAATGAGCAAGTTTTCTAGCAGTGTTCTTTATGTATTTATATCCCTTCTGTTTATATTCTCTTCTTCCCCACCCCAACTAAGTTTTCTTGTTTCTTGTTTCTAACGTGTAGACTTTCCAAACCCAAAGGGAAGGTACTTGCAAACATCTTGCGAGGCAAGCATGCTTGTACTTAATTGGTTTTTTCTTTTCTCTTATTCCCGGATGTTTTAGATTTAACCATGTAAAACATCAAATAAATCATTAATAATATTTTTTATAATGTTCCATGATGAATAGATATTGTTCAATCCAGAAAAAGCTGGCCTTTACTTGCAAAAGAAGGACGGTTGATATCTTTATATTGCTCCTCAGAGAATGTTCAATCACTATGTAAAATTTCAGAAGGTTCCTCGTCAATAAATAAGCTTCCTCTAAACTTTTTAAKGGATAAGAAGCTGGTTTTTGATTCAGATCCCCATACCAAAAAGGCTGTTGATCTTTCATACAATTTTCTTAATCAAAGGTCAGTTTACATACTTCCTATTTGATATCTTAATATTTTTTGCTTTTTTTAAAACAACTAATGTTTGCTTCAATAGGAAGCTATTTGGTTTAATTAATTTTTCTATTTGACTATACATGCTTGATAGATGTAACGTAATTTTTTATTCTGCATTCTGCAGTACCAAGCTTGCGGCATTGCCTGGAGCTGGAAGAAGTACAGAGTGYGGGATTGCTGATTACAGAAGGTTATTTCTCTCTTCTTCTTCTTCCTTTTTTGTTTAATCCTTTCTTCCTTTCACTGACTAATGTAAAAAGTTCCACTGGTTTTTTCCCCTCCAATCTTCTAGTGCAACGAGCATCGAGAAATATATAGAGTAAAATATTTATGCAAATGCTGCTCGATTTTGGCACGGTTTTAAATCTAGATCCTGTTTCTAATTTTTTTTCTTGAGGAGTAATTGGAAGTTTCATATATAGCTCTAGAAAGGAAAAATCTTGTTCATGGTATATTAAATACCAGAGATTCCGTTGGGTATGCTGGTTTTTAGCAGCTACAGTTTTGAAGTGGGTTGTTGGTCTCAGGAACAGTTTTTTTTGTCTTTCTATTCTGTTTTTATATGTTTTAGTGGTCATGAATTCTCCTTTACTTTTTGTATTTAGAAAATTATAATTCCAATGAAACATCTTTACCTCGTGACCTGGTTGTTCTTTCTATCTTTTTGTTCTTCCACATCCACGTTTTCTTCCTCCAAACTTCTTTTATAAAATCTAACCCATCTCTTTAGAAAAAGTTGAATTATCTTCACCCAGAATCTAATTCTTAATTTTGCAGCACAGTGCTTCTGTGACCCAAAAACGCGTACTGGGAAGCGGCCACTTGAGAACAAGTGCACCCCTTTTCCTGACCAGGAGAACGCTGAATCTTTCTGTTATTTCACTGTTATTATATGGATTTTCACCAAACATTTGTGCGGCTGTTTTTGCTGATGACTTGGAGCTCGAGAGATACACAGATTCAAAGGAGGGCTTTACCCTTCTTCGACCATCTTCTTGGGTTAAGGTTTTTGGCCTTCTCTCTCTGAACTAACAGTGATGCATTCTTTTCTTTTAAATGAACTTTTCATGAATTTTTTTACTGGATGAAGGTTGAGAAGGCAGGGGCAACCGTTTTATTTGAAGAGGCAAATAAGGGAAGCAACAATGTGGGCGTTGTAGTAAACCCGGTTCGCCTTACAAGTCTTGGGGAGTTTGGAACTCCTCAGTTCGTTGCTGACAAACTTATACAGGCTGAAAAGCGGAAGGTAGTTTATTTTTTGAGATGCTGCCATTTCCTACTCATACACAGAGCTGGTTTCTAATTTAATCTTGTGAAGCTTGGCTGTGATGTTTATTGGATTCTTTGAAGTGCTAGAAAAAATAATATTTTACTCTTTTTTTGGGATTCAACAACATATAATATTTGAGTTTTAAATAGTCTGAATGATTTTTTGATTCATGATCTTTGTTGTGCTGGATTGTATGTCTTTCCTCTGTAAAACATGCTCTGTCACGCTGAAGTTTGGTAAAGAGTGTAAAATGTTAGTATTGAGACTTGAATTCAGATTGCTCAAGGAGCTTTAAGGGTGAGTTTATCATAGGGTAGGGGCTGATCATGAAGAATTTATGATTTAAATAAACTTTCTATTTCTTTCTTCAAGTTTTTCCCCTCAAAATGTGAAGGGAGATAATTGTTGTTCCACATTTTAAGATTTACGTTGATAGACTCTATCTCTTAGTTGTTTTTTGTTTAAGTTACAAGTTTGATCCCTGAGCTATGAGGATTGTATCTTATAAGTCTAACTTTAAAAATTGTCTAATAGGTTCAAAACTTTCAATGTTTTGTCTAATAATAGGTCTAATAATAGGTCCCTGAATTGTAAAAAGTATCCAGTAAGTCAATAACTTCCAATTTTGCATCAAACGGGTCCTTGAACTTGAAAAAGTATCTCATAAGATTAGGGTTAATATGCACAAAATTGAAGCTTATAGGATCTATTAAATCCAAATTAGAAGTATTGGGACCTATTAGAGTTTAGGGATTTTTATACCCTTTTTAAAGTTCAAGACTTATTAAACACGACATTAAAAGTTTAAGGACCTATTTGATTAAACTCTCAAAGTTCAAGAACCAAACTTATAATTTAATCCTTTTTTTTCTCCTATGAATACAGGAAAGTACAAAGGATGCTGCAGTAGTTGGGGTTGCAGAGAGATCTGGTGACGGAGGTCAACAAGTGTACGAGTTTGAATATACGATTGATAGCACTAGAGGCGGGATGAAACGGGTTTTTTCGGCCGCTTTTGTGTCTTCTAAGAAACTCTACATCCTTAACATATCTCACTCTGACAAACCAGATAGCCCTCTTGATTCACATAGAAGAATGATGTTGGAGCAAGTTCTTCATTCCTTTGATGCAGCTCCTTCCTCATAAGGTCAGATCATGCCCTCCTAATTATCTCATTTTCTTATTTTCTCAACTTTGCTTTTGATGCCACAGCTCTATTTTTATTTGCCTTTACTTTGTGTAGTTAGTTTCGATTTTGCCCTCAATGTTTTGGAAGTTTCAATTTACTCTTATGGGGTAATTTTGTCAGATATTTGTACAAAAATGACCAACCCATGGATCATTTTGAGTAAAAGAAAAAACCTTCAAAATATTAAGGGCAATGTTAAAATTGATTATATGGATTAAGGGTATTTTGTATAATTGAGTCTTTTGTGGTGCTAATAAAGCTGCCATACTGTATTATAAGCTTCCATGTTCTGTATCAATGTTGTGAGTGGGCAAAAACCAAACCGTTAGATAATGGAAGATTGGGGAGGATAGCAAAGCCTGTCTTAGGCTAGTGACGTGTTTCATGGAAAGAAAAAGTGTGGGCAAGTACTTCTAGGTTTGGTGGTAGCTACCAAGACGATTTCTTTACGCCTAACAAAGAATTTTGAGATGCTAATCCATAAAAAAATAGTTTGTCTTAGGTTAGCGACGTATTTCCTGGCAAGAGACCACGCATTAAATAGAGGACCCAGCTAACTCTCAAAGACTCTATAATACATAATTGAGCCCACATCTRATGAARCAATGTTGAGCCACCCGTTACGGCGACATGACACGTGTAGCATGTATAAAGGAGCTAAAAACTAAGAAGGCAGCACCATAGTGCTAATAGGAAAGTGCCATGATTCTTAACTCAAATTTAAGCAATTCGCTAAGAAGATGCATGTTGCTACGAACTTTAAGCCTCTGTCAATTTTGGTGCAGTGCCATGATGCTCACTAACGACATGATGCTCACTAACGACGTCACGACGCTAATAATGTATTCTCCATTATAATAATAGGTTTCCACGATTCACACAATCCTGGAGAGTGAACACTGCAATAATACGAAAATAGAGGCYGATGAGAGCTTCAAGGAGCTAAGAGATGAGATTTTCAAAGTTTGGGATCGTGAAGATGGACTCAAAGAGATAAATTGATACAAAAGAATTAATTTTCTCATTTCATTTGATTTTTTTAGTTTGCTCTGGAACATAATTTGAGATTTCATTGTTCCAATTTGAGAATGTGTAGATAAACTCTTTAATTTGTCTTAGGGATTGATGTATTGCTAAATTTTGTGAGTTAGATTAATTTTGTGTTTACATTATTAATCTATTAATGTATTTATATGCTTGGTAATTATATTTAAATCTGAATCTTAGGAGATGTGGTCCAGATTGGAACTTTAATGCATTATTAAATAGTTATAACATCAGAAGATTTGGAATTGGTTTAGAAGTTGTTAAAAGAAATAGACTTAGGTCTTTGATTGTTAATGAAATTAGATATGCATATTGGTTTTTTAATTGACAACAAAAATTAATTAATTGTGCTCGAGAGAGACATATGATTTGTGATTTCTTGACTTATAGATTAATTGTTTATTTAGTCTTGGCATGATTTGTGAGGATTTAGATCTCTTGTTAACGATTTTAACAACCTTTGTGTAAGTGTACACAAATCGCGTAGCAAGTAATAAAAAAATCGAATTCACGAGGATTGAGTAACTAAATACTTCAACTTTCACTCAAAAAAATGGAAAAACAAACCAGAGATATTTTGGATTATCGCTACTTTGCAAATAAGATAAAAGTGCAGTAAAACATGAATACAACAGATTTGATAAGCAGCTGGTTCGACCTCGAGCGAGGTTGAGCCCGAGGTAATTGTAAGAGGCTCAACCTCGAGAAACCTCACTCAAGGTCGAACTCGAGAAAAATGACAGAAGCTTAGAAACCWCGAGGTTGCGTCAATTTTTTCTATCACCAACCGTTGACGTTGGGCGAAACCTACGAAACCTCGCCCGAGGTTTATCGTTTCTTATGAAACTCAGTCGGGAAACCATATCTCCTGCCCGAGGTTYATAGTCAACCTTAAYAGAATCATGTCGAAATACGAAACTAAATTTAAAAATGAYAACCTGTTTCAAAATCAAAAGCAAATAAAAGCAAACAAAACAACAAAATTGTTTTTCAAATATAGTCCAATCTTAAGAAGAAATCAAAAGCCCCAAAATTAAGGGCAATGATTGTTGTGAATTAAATGATTCCCGGGCGAGAATTAATATGACCCCGGTCGAGTTTTTTTCCAGCCGTCATGTCTTATAATTAAGGGCATTTTGGTCATTTCATCTCCTCTGACACATCATTAATGCTTAAAGTAGGTCATCTGGGCAGATTTTGAGGGGAGCGRGTCATTTGAGCATTTCAAAAACTTTTGAAGGTTATTTGAGTCAATTTCCCGAAAAATCTCAACTAGTTAAGACACCAATATCCRATTAGAAGGTCGTGAGTTTGAATCCCCACCCCATATGAAAATGTTTCTTTTATATATATGTAAATAAATATATGCTGTTTCATATAATTTTGTTGAATCGAGATTATAAACCTATTAATGTTGTTTACTAAAATGTCTGGAATTGGAATACAAACAAAAAATATGACAATTACTATAATACCCCTTCCTTATTTCTAATTTTGTTAGTACTTTTCTTATTTCTAATTAATTAGAAATATATTGTGTATTATTTTTTAATTAAAATAATAATAAACTTTAATTATTCATAGTAAATATTTTTATTATAATAATTTATTTAATATTAACAAATAATAAATAAATTTTTTGAGTACACAAATAATAAACAATTAAAATAAAATCACATATAATTTCTATTAGAACCACACATCATTAATATAAAATATTGTTAAATTTTAATATCCAATAATAATGAATTGTATTTTAATAATTTTATGGATATAAATTAATAACGAAGTAAAATCAATCAATTGATAAATTGAATAAAAATTTGTAATATTTTACCATACATCACACCAATGAATTAAAGTCATATAACTTGTTATTAAAATAAAAATTATTAGTACTAATAAAAGGAATATAAAACAATTAATTAAAAAATTATGAATTTCATCTAGAGAGAAAAATGTATAGTTTGTAAAATAATTATTGAAAAGGTATGAAGGTCCACGCATAACGAATGAAAATAAAACTACATTTTGTTAGTGATTTGAAAACACGAAATTCAATAAAACTATCCATATTTTYGATATTTTGAACACGTATTTAGTAGCAGATTTGAAAAATGAAAATCAATTAAACAAATTGTACTATAAATATATATATTTTTTTAAATCAAGAAATGTTGTATTAAAAAGAAACAAGACCACTAACGGGTTACATAAAAAAAGTGGTGACCATGCACCACAATCAAAATCCTCAAAGTAAAACAATTATCATCATTCAATGATGTTGGGGAGACTCCTCAATTAATGGAGGGATCTTGTCAATTGTGACACCTAGAAGAGAAATAATTGCCTCYAAAGTTACCTTAATCTAATTGTGATTGCGCAAATTTGTCAAATCATGCTGGTCTCGAATCTTAATACAATTAAGACTGATGGCCTCCACAGATTCCAAAATAGTGTTCGAGCCGATTGTTGCCGCACCTCTACYGTCGTCCACCTTCTGCTTCGTCATTCTCGCCTGGACCACGAAAGTTCTMTGAAGCAGGATGCAACGAAGATGAAGAGTCATCTTGAGAAATCACTGATATGTGCCCTCCCCAATTTTGTGCCTGATAACTCTTCAAAATACCTTGATGCGAAGCCACGAACCATAGATAACAATGTTGCCTTTGATTTTGTCAGCCACAACAACACTATCGACATCCAACAGGAGATTCCCAACACCGAACCACCATCCGCTATCACAGAAATTAGCACGAAAGAAAGAAGGATCATTCCCAAAATCATCTCCACACCGAACCACAGCATGGATGAGAATTTTTGCTGGGAAGAGGGCCTTGGTGTTCGTGTTAGAAGTTGGGTGAAGATAAATATTGAAGGACCTAGATGAGGTTGTGGGATACCACTAAAATATGAACATCTTCCGGATTTTTGTTATCATTGCGGCAGGATTGTGAGGATGTTTAATAAGATAAAGAAGACAAAGGAAGCAATTTTGGTGGAGTACAACAAGCAGATACCATTGGATATTTCTCAAAAATTCAATATCTAGAGTGGGATTTGGATAGTCTTTTGGAKCTCAAAATGTAATTTTCCTTCGTGGCTTGTTATGTTTTCATATAAGAATATGATCTCAAATATAGTCTAAGTGGCAATTATTCCTTAACGAACTTCTTTATCATAAAAAAAAAATCTACATCTCAACCCCCCAACACCTTGCTTCGAGCCCACACTTGGGCATTCATTTTTGTTTTTTCGTGATTACATCCCTTCGCTTAAAGCCAAAGACCACCTGTACATGATGAGCTTGACGGAAAGCTTGGATAGCATTACCCAGCATCCCAACCTCCGACTCATCCTCACAACCCGACTCCAGCAAGTTAAAGATTCGAAGGGAATCGGTTTTGRTCTGAAGCTGATAAAACCCAGCCTCCATAGCTAGACAAAGGCCTTCATAAACCGCAAAACATTCAGCCCAATCCACACTTGGAACAAAACGTAGGGGACGCACAGCCGCAAGGAGAATAAACCCAGCAGCATCCCGTATGATGTTGTTTAGTGATTTATTTTACTATTATGTTTCCTCTGAGTTTTATAGAAGGTAAAATATTTCATAATTTCTATGATTTTTAAAGATGGAAAAAAAATCATAAAATTAGGTAAATTTTTAAAAAAATAGAAAAAAGAATACAATTTTAAGACATATTTTAGTTTTCAATTGTTACGTTGTCTTCATATATATATATATATGAGATAATATCATTAGAGGGCTGTTTTAGAAACTTATTTATATAAATGTCTAAATTTTTATAAATTTACACTTTTAGATTTATGCATGTAGGATTTTAATTTAATTTCGAATTCACCCCTACTTATTGCATTTTCATTTATTAAGGGATTTTGATTTTTTTGAAATAAAAAATTGTTATTTCCATAAATTAATATCACAATCTTTTAATAAATGTGGGCCCCATAGTAATTGACAATTCAAATTCCTTAATTATCTCCTCCAAATCCCTCAAAAAAAAATCCTCCAAATCCCTAAAAAAAGGTTGATTTGCTTTATTTACCAATATCATTAATTAAAAAAATATTCAAATCTTATCATCACATTGTTTCCAATTTTCTTCTTCGTTCACTGCCAAACTAATCTTCYTTCACTGCTACGGTGCTACAAACACTTTCCCTTCGATTTCTGCTATGGTGCACGATGCTACAATGTTTCAAAATGGTAATCTAAATTTTCTGCACTCCTCTCACATTCGCACTTGTTCARAAAAAAAAAAACACAGTATGTTGTTTGCAAGCCACTGCCAAGCAAAAACCTGAATTCAGTTTTTTCCACTGTCATTCACGCCATAAGCAATTACATGGTTTTATTATTTCTTATGATTACAGGTTAATATCATAGTTTTAACATTATTATTGCACTTCCTATTATTATCTTGTTATAAATTACATTTTAGTTATTCATATATATGGGTATAAATTATGTTCATCTTGTTTCGTTATTATAAGACGTGAGATATAATATATATCCTTATCTAAACACTATATATCCCCACATATACGTTATTCAGAACAAACGAATAAAGAAAAATATACTCGTATATACCAATGTAATATCGAAAGTCCTCTGTAAACTAGAGATATATTATATATCCTAATACATTTTCCATGGAAATTGGTCTGTATGCTCGGGTTCTAATTCTTTGAATTGTTTCACTGGTATATATGGAGATACTTTAATCTAGAGATATATTATATATCCTAATCAGTATCACTATATTATATATACTCAAATATACACTATTATAAATGATAAAACCATATAGCAAGAGATAATGAGAACAAGAGAGCAACAGATTCTATCCAAAATTGAAACCTAAATTGAGCATATCCAATAAGAACTATATACCTCGATTCTGTGCAAAATTGAAACCTAAATATATCATAAAACACTGTATAAGGGGAACTGACGGACTGGATTGCTCATGCTACGGAGGCCGGATATGAAATTAGAACTTAYTGTGTAATGGAGTCGACGTAGYCGCCGGAGACGAAGGAAACGCGACGATGTTTCCCTATGAAATGCGACTGAGGCCGCCGGAGAAATCTTCTGCAAAGAACGGAAAAGCAGCCGCTGGAGAAATCTCGTGAGTAACGTCGACGAGAAGCTTCAAGAGAGAGAACCCGTACAGTCGCATCGATGAAAGGATATCGACGGAGATGAAGAAGGTTATGAAGTCGTGGATTTTTAGAAATTTCRGTTTTGGAAATTTGAATTAGCTTAATTTTAAGGATTTGATATATTTTAATAATTATTTACCAATTTCATATTTTATTAATGATTTAATATTAAGATGAATATATTAGTAATTTTTATTATGGATACCATTTATTTTGGGAATTATTTTAGACAAAAGTGTAAATTCTAGATCTGTCAATCTTTTTATGTAATTAGGACTCCTAAATAGACCATCTATATATTAATTCCTATATATATATACACACATATATACRCACACGCACTATATTAAAAAGAGACAACTCTAGAAAAATATTTTTGCACTAAAATGACCATCTCTTAATTTCTAAATTGCTACATACCGCTAGTAATTAATTTTAAAAAACCAATTAATTATTTTATCATTTTCTTTAAATATATTAAATTAATTATCAATAATACTAAATATATGAATATAAAAGGCTAGAATGGAAAATGTGTTTTCTACCAACTTTTAATTAGTTAATAATTAATTATCAATAATATTAAATATATGGAATATAAAAGGTTGGAATGCAAGAGGTCTTTATGCAAACTTTTAAAAATTTCATGTAATTACAATTTATAATGAAATTTCCATTCTTTTGTAACTTTCAACCATCTATTACTCTATAAATATAAGTTTTCTTCTACAATTTTGTTCACAAACACTTAGAGCTCATTTATTCTTCTTTTTAGTTTTCTCAACTCTTTGTTCTCAAAAAGCTCTTCAATCTTCAAATATGTCTAAAGATGGTGTGACATATTAAGTTGCAAGGGAAGTAGATATTGAATCTGTATTTCGAATCTTAAGCTCGCTCTCATAGAACTCTTCAATTTTCAAATACGTCTCAAGATATTTGTGACATATTCAAGTTGCAAGATTACATGTTGGATCTATATTTCAGATCTTGGGTGATAAGATGAAAAGTATACCCATATTTTATATATTTATTTTACATTTTATTAATTTATTTTGTTTATCTATAGTATACATAAAAGGTAGGATGAGGAGAAACTTCTATATACCATTTTTGCCCTCTCATTATAACTCTCTTCACTTTTCTTTTGATGGCAATTGTGTCATTTAAATACAAATTTTCACTCTCTCAATTTATCTCTTCTCTCCATCACGATCTCATCCTTCTAAATTCCCCTATTTTATCTTAGKAATCTTCTCTCTCTTAATTATTCTTTCATTAACTTTATCTTTCTCATTGATTTTTTTTAACTCCTTTCATCTACCTCGTACCCTCTCCCAATCCTTTCATCTTCCTAACCCCTTTCYAATTATTACATACCCTCTCCTAATCCTTTCATCTTCCTAATCCCCTTCCAATCCATATATAAATATGTGTCCTCTCTTTCTCATGCCAACCAAAAATCAAAAGGTGGTGGATGGAACGAAGTGGAAAAATTTCTAAGTGGTGTGAAGGTATGAAAATACTCTCTTGCTTTAGCAACGACAACAACAATGCACATATGGGTGATCGAGAGGAGAATTGATAGTGAAGAGAAACCAAATTAAAGTTGAGTTGATGATATCGGTTCACTTTCCCCAAATTTATCATTGTTCAGGTTTCAAGAAATTCTAGAGTACGATGTGTCGAGATGGTGGTYGATGGAATCGAGATAAAGCAAAATTCGATTATTCTCATAATTTGGATAATAAGAATGCTTATGAGTTTGATTTTTATTTATTTATTTTTAAACTGATGCTTTTGATTTATATATATGTGAAATGTTGTAATTATTTTTACAAAGTTAGGGCAAACAAACAATTTTTATCCCTCTTAATATCATCATGTTGGACCTTTTAGGATTTACTCTTTCTCTCACTCTTACCYTTCTTTTTCATTATAGAATGAACAAACTCAATGATTTAACGTCACACAATTTAACAAAGATAAAATGTAATATAATAATTTATAATCAAGAAAATTAGAGGTAAATTAAGAACGTTCATTCATTAAAAAAAAAAAAACTTGCACGTTGGTGCTTTTTCATCTTTCTTACACTTCAAATTTGTACTTACTTTCCATGCTAATATTTCATCATCTTCTTTTTTACAACAATATCATACATTGAATTTATATTTATATATAATCACTTTCTATCTTTAAAATGATAATATTATAAACTTAAAAAACACTATTTGTTTTACTTTAATTTAGAACTACAAAATTCTACGTGCAACACACGTGTTTCTTACTAGTAAGACTAAAGGGATTATTAATGATATTGGTGACATATTTTATAAGACTAAAGGGATTATTAATGATATTGGTGCCGAAGGGTTGACGGAACCATTAAATGCTGAAATTTCTGCCTCAATTAATACGATGTCACTTTCTATCGTGCAGTTAGACTTTGGATGATTGAAATATTTCTGCACACCGTCAAGCAAACCGACGTTAAATAATTGCACTATTGGGAAACAACCCAAATGTTTTCCTTATTTTWTTTTTTATAGTTTTGTTTTTCTATTTTCTTTCACTTGGTTTATTTGGTTTTTGTTTAGGTATTAAAAGAAGAAGTCCGAACTTTAGAGCATGCTTACATATTTTTTCCTATCGCCAACATCCTAAACTATTCAGTCCAAGTAGTTGCAAATCAGGGAAGTTTATCTTTTCCCTTTTATAACCAATTTGCATAGTTATACGTTGAGGACACCGTATAGTTTAGGTGTGGGGGAGATGTTGGTCATCTTTCAAATACTTTTGCATCTTTTTCATGCTTTAGAATTAGTATGTGCTGATTCGTATACATTGTTTCTCCTTTTGAAACCTTGATATTTTGATCAATACCCTTGATTGCTTTGTATGTTAAGAATGCATCTTTGATTTGAATTTTTTATGCATGAGAATTGATGAGCATGATTAGTGTTTTTCTTTCAAAATTATATGATAGTATCTCATTGATTTTTTGATTGAAAAATGCACYGGATACTTGATGCAATTTACACACCCAAGTGAGATTTTTGAGCATTTGAGCAACATATTACATCTTGCTCTATTTATTTTTCTTGATGAGTGTGATCAAACTTAGCATTATTATTCTAGAACTTGCTTAYGAATAGATTTTGTGACCACATGTTTGAAGTGATGCTTTAATATGACAAGGACAATTTAGGCTTACCCAAATTTCAGACTTCTAAAAAGCCAACCTTTTTACATTTTTCTTTAGAAAGCCACCTTTGAGCTTAATTTTCCATTTTTTTTTCCACACAATAGTTAAGCCTTGAGCCTTTTTCATTTATTATCTTCAATATTTCTACCTTTGTCAAGACAACAATTAAAAAA
>NW_019104541.1:873186-916910 GCF_001995035.1 Momordica charantia
AAAAAGTCACATCATGAAAAGAAGTCACCTCGTTCCCTTAATGAAAGAGAGGACATTTGGAGAAATATTTTCCAAGAAGCAATCAATTTCTCCAAGGTTCTTAGTGCCCGAAGAAGATGTGGGAAGAGAATACAAGCTACAAGTAGTACGTTTGTTTCAATATCATGCAAGTAAATAACTATGTCTTAAACTCCTAAATTTCCCTTTACCGCTCCCTTACCTAAGCCCCGTTACAACCAATATTAAAGTCCCTTTGATTTTTGCATTTAGTTCATCTTTAATAGGGAGATTTAATTCATTTGCAAGCCTATGGTAATAACATGCTAAATTTTGTCTTTGAGAGTAAAGTACCCTAAAAACACTTTGAGAGAAATTGAGTGAAACTCTGTAGGGGTGTCAAGTCTTTTGCATTTTAATTTTAATGAGTTAATGAGATACTTGAGTTTTTATAAATTATAACTTATGAATGCTTATTCACTTGATTGTCATTATGATTCATCTCATTGATGTGTGATTAACTTTACCAGTATTTTGGATATTGAGAAACATAAAAAGGAGTAGAGAGGGAAGTCGGTATGTCGAATTAAGATATGCTCGAGGACGAGCATGAATTAGGTCTGGGGGAATTTGATAAGATGAAAAATATACCCATAGTTTATGTATTTATTTTACATTTTATTAATTTATTAKGTTTAAGAATTTGAATTTAATTATAATTTATCATTTTATGGCAGAATGCAGATATTTAAAAATAATACTTTGAAAGCGCAATTTTAGAGGATAATGCTGACACAATTATTATGGTGGGACGCTTCAAATTGAGAATTATGGATATTTTGGATATTTTGTAAATAAAGAGATATAATCAAAGTAGGAAACATTATCCTAAATTGATTAGGAACTCTTTTATTTTGTTTTCTTTTAAATAGGATCTTCCCAATTAGTTAGGAATTCCTTATTAGATATAATTCATCTTTGAAAATGATAAAATTAATCTCTATAAATATATAAGCCTTATTGGGAGATCCATCACCRAAGTTCCAACGAAAAGATCTCTTCTCCAAAATTCAAGTTCTCTCTCTACCATGAGTGGCTAGGCTTTAATTCTTCAAACTAAAGGATGATTCAAGTCCGATCATAAGTTTGGGAGGCTCAAGTTAGGTAGAAATTTCTTCTTTTTCAAGTATTSTTTGTTTCTTGTTCTTATTATTTATAAACAGTTTATATTAATTAAATTGACGTCTTAATTCATATTAATTGTTCTACTGCTATCCATGAGTTTGTGATCYGTAATTGTCATGAATGATTGAAATAAGTAGTAAGAGGTTGACTTATGTTTGTGTATTTATGGCTTTTCCATGTTTAAATAGCTGACATAATAGACTCTAGGAAAACAAATAGACAAAATTAATTAACTTGCAGCTATCTCAAATTAATTAATATTSGTTTAGTCATTCTTACTATCCTTAATGTTATTCTTTSATTAATATGGAATGTTATCGTGCCCAGTTGATTAATTAATAAGATTTAATTTTGATGCTTAGTCTAAATTAATTAAATTAGGAGAATTAAAACTTACCATAGTTGTTCCGAGTAAGTGGACTAAGTTCTTGAATCAAGAAATCAATTTTGTGTAAAGTCTATGATCAAGATTACAATTTGATGAAAATCACACCTTTGGATTGGAAGTTTGGTAAGATTAACTTTCGTTTTCCTTTTAGTTTATCTATTTAAATTTCAAAATTTAAATTCAAAACCCTCAATTTTTTTAACTTTGATAAATTAAKTTCATTGGTTCCTTTGGGATTCGATCTGGTCTCACTACTTGTACAAGTTAGATTTAGTAAAATCAGTAATTATTTTGGAGGGYCTTGACAATTCTTACTATTAGGCTTCTGGCATTATGATTCCACTTCATGATGAAATTAAATTATAATATTTGTCAACCAATTATCAAGTGAAAAATTGCCAAAACAAGCATAGTTTAGCGATAATTGACATAAACCTCAAACCWAGAGATTGTGAGTTCGAATCCCCTCCCCAACATGTTGTACTAAAAAAAAATTGACAAATTTATTAAGGTTATGAGTCCATAGCTAGAGTACTAGTCTAATTGTTGCTATTGTTTTTTTCTTTCATATTATTGTCTTATTTTTCAATGTTTGGTGAACTTATTGATCATAATGACAAGCTTTATGTTCCTTTTAAAAAAAAAAAATCATGTGAGTGAATACCTTATAAAGTTTTTAATTAATTACAAATAGTAAATTAGTTAATGAATCGATTATCAATAATAATAAGTAAGTACTCTAAAAAATTGGAATACAAAAAGTTTTCTCATTTCRGCATAAGTTATAGAATCTTCAAAATAATTAATATAGTTATAAATATGAAATTAAAATAATTTTTCTTTAATGAGGCTGAGAATATATAACAAGAAAGGCTTAAATTAGGTCAAATATATTTGTTTAAAATTCAAATATAACTTAAAATTCATTAAAAATGTTGTATGAGATAATGCGATGTAAATGCACGTAAGAGATTAAAGTCAACGTAATGTTAAAATTAGAAMGTAAAATGTTTTGTATTAATTTACAAAAATTAATTGTACAATTTAATATTTGTATATAACTATATTTAACTTTAGAATATACGAAAGTTTTGGATTACCAAAAGATTTAATTTTTTAATTCYATAAGACTACAATTTGTGTCTTCAATAATCTTTTTTAATTCCCTACAACTACAATTTGTGTCTTCRATTCATTTCCACAAGAATTTAAAAGCTTTATGCTAAGAAAATTAAGAATATAATTAAGAAACTTAAACTTATATATATTAATAATAAACAATAAAATAATTGTGAAGATTTTAATGATAGAAAAAATATAAAACGTTGATAAATTATAAATATATAAATTAATTTAAAATCAAGATTGAGGTTGAGAGTATATAATACAAAAATAATGGGACTAAATTAGATCAAATGTTTTCTCATCATTTTGTATAATTTATTTTTTCATTTTTAACTTATTTTATTATTATATTTTTTTGGAATAAAATTTGTAACTTATTCTATTAATAATAGTATATACTTATAATCTTATATTTTAACGTSRTTATAACATTTCTATAAATTTAAAGCACATACTAATAAACTAGTACCAATAAATTACAAGAATTTCAATGTATGTAAATAATAAAATAAGAATAATTAAAAGTAGAAACTCAACAAATGACCATTAACCTACTAGATCGAGTATCAATGAAAAACRGTGGCAAGCTGCAAAAAGACAACATCAAGCACTTTGGTTGCAGACATGGAGGAGTCGTGGCGGACGGATCGATGATCTTCATGATTGGCTGAAAAGCTTGAATCCGGTAAGGTAAGCCGTAGAGAAACCCTTCACATTGCTCTACCGGAAGCTTGAACATTTGCTTCATCTTGGTGGATACTGCAGTTGTGAGTAAACTATCAGAATCGGTGAATGTGTTATGCTTATTTGTTTCCCGTCGAGGAGCTTGACAAAATTTTTTAGCCTTAGGTCGCAATCGAGCAATCCATCGCAATAGCGAGCTATATGCTTCAAATCGCTGATAGTACCTATTAAGTTAATATAACATATTAAATTTACCATAATATATCAAATTAAGCTTTTAAATTGATTGACGATTCATTAGTACCTAATAGATGCTGAGCTATGACAACAAACGTTGCCATAGAAATTGGTATGGATTTGATTTTGAGCAGCTTCAAAAGATAAGCGATGTCGTAGAAGTCATGAAATGTGATCCATCTCTCGATTCTACCACTACGACAAATCGGTAGAAACATGGCAGTGAAATCCTCTGTAGCTATTCTGTCTTTCTTCAATTTGTAGAAATCGAATCCCTTGTTCTTCATAAACGGATCTAGTGAAGAAACGCATTCTATGACGCTAATGTGATCAAAATCTCTAAAATGAAATTTCCAAATCATCACTACATGTCCATTTTGATCGACTAGTGTGAGATCAAGTTGGAGTGTGTTCAATCGGTTCACGTTGAATCAGTGACAATCATAGAATTCTTCCTCTAMAACACCTTTCGGAGTGTATCAAAGAAATTCTGGTTCATCGATCRAGCTCAAGAGCGTCAAAACCTTTTCTAGCTAAACTTAAAAAATAGTTTCGATTATCCACCTGATTTAAGAAACTCAATACCTGAAAACTCTGTATCAATGACGACTGCTGAAACTCTAGAAGATACTCATTCAGCAGCTGTAACTCTTTGCAGAGATTGTAAGACCAAACCTCTCGATTCTGGTGGATGAATCTTGGAGTTGCTGGTAACTTTCCAATAGTCACCTCAATTCTTTCCAGTGACTTCTTCACTCTAAATGTATTTCCGCTACTTTGATTGGGAATTGTGCTGTTCATTTTCCTATAATTTTTCTTTATTTCTACACACTTTGATTCTTCACCTTGGAAATAGCTTTTTATACAGTGCTTCTTTATAATATCCTACTCCAAAAAATTTACACCATTATCTTTACTATTTTGATTTTTGAAATGTTAGTTTGATTTTTTAAAAGTCCAATGTGGTCTATTTTTTTTTTCTTTTAGTAATTTGAATTTCAACCACGTCATGAAGATATAATTACTTAAATAAATTTTATATTTTCCAATAATGAGTCAAAAACAATATTTTATACTCTTACTTTTTCATCTCAATAAYCATCTACTGGGCGACTTAAAATATAAGGAAATGACAAATTCAAGTACTACAGCATTATGAAAATTTTTTCATACTTTAAACATAATTTGGGCCTATTAAATAAAACAATATATTGTTTAATAATGTGTCAAAATGTGGATTGAATGAATAGAGGGTAGATGTTAAGTACAAATTTTTTTAGGCATGTATCCAATTTTTTAAWACCTCATTCTTTTCATATAAAAATATTAATAATRTTACCTATTCTTAGTTTACATTTATAAATGTAATTTTATAATGTAAGATAACTAATTAAATATTTAAATTATTTTTGAATTTTTTACTAATGACATAAATTTATCTTTCATTAATATAATTCTATGTAGATGTTTCTGGACAATATTAAAAAGAATGATGTGTATTGAGGATTTCATTTTGAAATTCTATTGAAAAAACCCTAAAATTTTCTATTATTGATCTTTTTAAAAAAATGAGTGAGAGACATTTTAAGTTCTCTTATCTTCTTGTTTCGTCTTTTTTTTTTTTTACTTTTTTTTTGTATAATGAAAATATTTCAATTTTTCTTAAAATTCATCGTAAYTATCTTTTTATTAAACTTATCTCCCGTTTATGTAATAATGTTAATAATAAGGTATACATTTTTTTTATAAAATATTATTAAAATTAACAAATACTTGAAAGAAGCATTTTAAAACTATAAATAATGAAAGTGTACTTAGAAGTCAATTATTTCACAAAAAAGATTAAATGAGTTGGCCTTCCTAATAAAGAAAAGACAATATCATCAATTGAATAATATATTTTGATAAAATTAGATCATCAAAATTAATACATATACTTTGTTGAATTTTTAATGTAAGAAAGAAAGTGAATTTTGAATGAAATAAAGGAATTTAATCACATAAAAAATTATTTAGTTCATTTGTTGTTTTTGTTTATTTTTTATCTTAAAGTTGCAAAGTTACATAATTGTAACTTTATGTGTTAAAAACATATATATGTTAAACTTAAGTCATTTCTTAAGTGAGAAGTTTTTTACATTTATGTGTTAAAGTTACATATGTAAAAATGTTAGATATTGTGTTGAACGTTTGTGTGAGGTTACACGTTTGGACACTATATATAGTTGTGGTTTYCTTCATTTGAGAGATCAAACTTTTTCATTTGAGTTCTTCCTCCTTTCACATGAATTATCTCTTCTTTTTGGGGTGTTGTTCTTATTTGTGTTGAGAGCAAGTATCTAAAAGTTCTGTCAGATCTGAGTAGTTCCTGGTTACTGTTCTACCGGAGTTAGTCSTTGTATCATGTTGAGATGATTGTTGTAGTTTGCCAGCAACTTGCGTAGAGCGAATAATTGTCTTCAAGTCAACGTTATTGAAGTGTGTCTCGACTATATTTATCAAGTTATCAGTATCTGTATTGTTTGTAGYCAGTTATGTTGTAATATATTTGCCAGTATTACAAAGTGTTTATATACAGCGTATATTTACTAACAATCTGAAGACAAATAATGATGGCTGTAAATACTTCCACCAATGCTCTTACGATGATGGGATCAACCATTCTCAGATCTCATGTTGAAAAATCAAAGAAATTTAAGGGAGAAAACTCAAAAGATGGCAACAAAAGATGATCTTCTACCTTACCACCTTGAATATTGCTCACATCTTAAAGAAGGTATGCCCAACTACTTYGTTAGAAACAATCGCTCCTTAAATTGAAGCTGCCAATCAAGCGYGGATGCATTCAAACTTTCTATGTTGTAACTACATTTTGAGTTGCTTAGAGGACACCTTGAATAATGTCTACTGCAATGCCTTTGATACTTCAAAGCAATTGTGGGAGACATTATACAAGAAATATAAGCTGGAAGATGCTGAATACTGAAAAAGACCTTGTTGGAAAATTCTTAKATTATAAAATGATTGATACCAAGTTGGTAGTCAATCAGATGGAAAAATTGCAAATTATCCTTAGTGATTYGCAAAGTGAAGGATTGATCATTAATGAATCATTCCAAGTTGCTGCTATGATTGAGAATTGTCTCATGCTTGAAGAAAATTCAAATGTTATCTTAAATACAAGTGAAATGAGTTGTCTATGGAGAATCTCACTGTGAAACTCCGTATTGAAGAGGACAACAGAAAGGGAGACAAAAAGCCATAGAAATTTGAAGCTAATGCTCACATYGTTGAAGCTTCAAGGCGGCATCCTAAGAAGCAACATTCCAAGACAAAGAATATGAATCTTGGGCCAARGAATGACGCTAACAAGYGTGTTCATGGAATCTGTTGGGTTTGTAGCAAGAGTGACCACATAACTGCAAATTGTAGATACAAGAAGGGACAAAGCTCTAACAACCAGGCCAACATTGTGAAAGACGACAATCTAATTGCTGTCATCTCTGAGGTAAATATGGCCTCTGACACCAAAAGCTGGTGGATTGATACTGGTGCTACTAGGCACATTTGTGGGGACAAATTATTGTTCACTACCTATGAGAAGCTAGATGACAGTGATAAAATGTACATGGGAAATGCTTCAATAGCCACAGTGGAAGGCAGAGGAAAAATCCTGCTGAAATGGACTTCTAGAAAGATTCTTACCCTCACCAATGTGTGGCATGTGCCAGAGATTTAAAAAAATCTTGTGTCASGAACCCTACTTAACAAAAATAGRTTAAGCTTGTATTTGAGTCAAATAAAGTTATTCTGACCAAGAGGGTATGCATGTGGAAAAGGCTTTATCTGAATGATGGCATGTTCAAATTGAATGTACTGGCATAAGTGCCCAAGAATAATAATAATAACAACTTTTCTAATTTTATGTTGTTGAGTTGTGTGATGTATGCCATTCTAGGTTGGGRCATGTCAATTATCATTCTTTGAAAAGAATGGTAAGTTTAGGACTATTGCATAATTTCAATGTTAATAATAGACATAATKCAAAGTTTGTGTTGGATCAAAGTTTTCTAGAAAGTCATTTTCATSTGTAGAAAGAAGTAAYGAGTCACTTGATTTAATCTATAGTGATGTATGTGACTTGAAAAACACTTCCATAATAGGTGGTAAGAGATATTTTGTCACATTCATTGATGATTGTAGTAAATATTGATATGTGTATTTAATACGTAGTAAAGATGAGACCTTAGATGTTTTCAAAACATATAAGGCAGAAGTTGAAAATCAACTTGAGAATAAAACAAAAGTTCTTAGATCAATAATATAGGTGGTGAATATGAATCATCATCACTTTCTGAATTTTATGAAGTTAATGGTATAATCTATCAAATTACGACATCTTATACACCACAAAAAAATGATGTAGCTGAAAGAAAAAACCGAACTTTGAAAGACATGGTCAATTGCATATTAAATAGTTCAGATTTACCCCATAATTTGTGGGGGGAAGCTTTGCTTACAACAAATTTTATCTTAAATAAAATTTCACATAAGAAGACTAATAAGTCGCCTCATGAAGTGTGGAAAAAAAAGTTACCAGCCTCATATAAAATATTGAAAGTGTGGGGGGTGTTTGGCAAAGATACAGGTTTCTTAACCAAAAAGAACAAAACTTGGACCTAAGACAGTTGATTGTGTCTTTATAGGCTATGCTATGCATAATGCTGCTTGTAGATTCCTGGTGATTAAATYAGATATACCTGATATTAATCATAATACTATCATAGAATCTATTGAAGCTGAATTCTTTGAGGATATATTTCCTTTTAAATAAGAAAGACCGAAAGGAATCATGAGACTAGCTCTTCGAAAGGTCAAAAACGATCAAGAAACTGAGATTAAAATTAGAAGAAGCAAAAGAGCTAAGAAAGCTACTTCCTTTGGACCTAATTTCATAACTTATATGATAGATGATGAGCTTCAAAATTTTCAAGAAGCTGTGTCATCTCCGGATGTMCCTCATTGGAGAGAAGCTATCAATAGTTAGATAGAATCAATTTTGTACAACAATATTTGGGTATTGGTTGATTTACCTCCTAGAAGTAAACCAACTGGAAGTGGATGGATTTTTAAAAGAAAGTTAAAAGTTATGGCACTATTGATAAATGTAAAGCTCATTTAGTAGCTAAAGGCTATCGTCAGAAAGAAGGGCTAGATTTCTTTGATACTTATTCTCTAGTGACGAGAGTTACATTTATAAGGATGCTAATTACTATAGTAGCTTAGAGAAATTTGGAAATACACCAAATGGATGTAAAAACTACATTTTTAGATGAAGAAATCTATATGGAACAACCAGAAGGGTTTGTTGTAAAAAAAACTTGAAAATAAGGTTTGTAAACTTGTCWAGTCTCTTTCTGGGTTGAAACAAACACTCAAACAATTACATGAGAAGTTTGATCACACTATGTTATCTAATTAAAGAGTTTGATTGATTAATTTTATATCATTGGAGTTATAAACTGTAGGTCTATAAGGTCCCCTTGCTAACTCATAAGAACATTAATGGACCAAATCTGTTGAAAGAAAATTGAAATTGAAATTGAAATGTTCAAATTCATATTTAATTATTTAATGTATTTGAATATATTAAATAATAAATGGAATATGAATTAATGTATTTGATACATTAAATAGAAAATTATATTTATTAAGATATACTAATAAAATATTTATTTGAATAAGATTCAAATGATATAAAATTTTATATATGAGATATTAAAAGATTTTATGGCTAAAGATCATATCATAATTAATGTATTTGATACATTTGAAGGAAAATTATATTTATTAATATATGAGATATACTAATAAAATATTTATTTGAATAAGATTCAAATAATAGAAAAGATATTATTTTATTTAAAGATTTCATCTAATTAATGTATTTGATACATTAAAAGGAAAACAAATATTTTATTGAATAATAAGAAGATATTTATTTAAATGAAAATAAAATAACATCAAACTTTTAGGGACCATTTGTTTTTTGAGAATGTAGATGCACGACATATTCAKATGCTTTGGAATCTCCGATGAACAGAATTTTAGTTATCCAGAATTTAAGATAGCCACGTTTGTTTTGCATGATTTATTCATGAGAATATTGTAAATTTATGTAATGTTCTAAAAATGTCCTCACAATCATCATATAATTTAATTTATATGTTAAATTTAATATTATTTGAATTCATAAAAAAAAATTTACTTTATTAATTTAATATTATATTTTCAACGTCAATTTTAGTTTATGTTTGGTGACTATGGGAAGAATAAAATAAATGAAAGATTTCACACTATAGATTTAAATAAAAATAAATTAAGATATTATACCATTGACTAATGTTTATTTTATATCTAAATGTAGGATATAAATAAAATTATATTTAGACATTTATCAATGGATTAGYACAAAAATTTATTTATTTATAAAATAAAATAAGTGAGAAATAAATATTATTGATGAAAAAAACATTATAGAACAAAAATAACGAGTAAAATTGTCAAAAGTTGATGCCCTCAACACGGGAATCTTAAAAATCCATGTTACAGGAGGGGATCTAAAATTGCTCAGGTGCTTCTCGTATAGGCATCCTAAGATGCCCAGGTATCTAAAAATGCTCGGGTATTCAACAATCCTATCAAAGAAACACGGGAATCATGATGCTCATYCCATGGAAATCTCAGATTTGCACGAAACAAACGGCCCCTTAAYATATGAGGTATTAAAATATTCATCTTAAATCTTATAAATAGGACCCTTGGTAAGCCAAAGATATACATACTTTTCTACGAGAAAATTCTCTCCATAATTTTCCCTAAGCCGTGGAGGAAAAAGTTCCTATTTGTTTCTTCCGAGGAGGTTCCCACCAACCTTGGTCCATTGTTCGAGTCATAGGAACGAAGATCATGTGGAGCATCAAATTAAAGATTATACAAAMGTAATTTTTCTCAATTTCTAATTCATAATTTAGTTCTAAATAGAAATTAGCCGATTCAAGATTTCTAAATTGTTTAGAAAATCAAAATTCCGCTGGAAAATGAATTGTTTGTTTCTACAAAAGCAATGTGGSGAAAACTAATAACCATGGTCCAGTAGACAATCACTACTTTTATTTTTATTTTTTTTCCTGAAGGATGACAACCGCTAATTTAATATAAGGGATGAGTAAAAAAATGGAGAGTAAGATTGTTATATGCAGGGGTGGTTCGAGATGATATGGTATCTTAGGTAAGACTTTGATAAAGAGACTCTAATATAGTAAAGTTGACATTTATTTAATTACATGCTTCATTTYCAACCATATCATTATCTACTATTTTAGCTTCATCTTTTGATTTGTCTATTMCTATTATTTMTGCTCTTATTTCATCATTTTTATTACTTGTTAATCCAATAATGAATTTATCGTGAAGACATTTTTGAGATTCAATCAATTTTCTTTCCTTGTTTTCTTTTAAGTTCATATTTAAATTCATATTTTTTAATAGACWTATTGATATTCTAAGCAATAAGATCTAAACAAATTTTAGGTAGAGAGGTATTGAACAATAAAAAATAAGAAATACAATTAAAAAAAGTTTAAAAAAAATTTGAACGAAAAAAACCTGAAACTTTGAAGCCACTAGATTGATTTGAACAAATAAAAAACTTTGATTTCTACTSTAGAATTGATAATCACACTTCAAGGAATTGTGAGACCAAGATCGTTGATGAAAATTTTGAAATTTGAGAGAGAATGARAAAGGWAACGAGATAGTTAAAACATAAAATAAATGATACATTTATAGAGTTTTTKTAGATGAATTTATTCAAACATCAAGATCCTTGATGRAATTTTTGAAATTTGAGAGATAATGAGAAAGGAAAGGAGAGCAAGTTAAACATAAAATAAATGATATATTTATAGAGSTTTTTTTACATGAATTTATTCAAACACTCATAGAATTTTACGGGTAGAATGAGGATTTTTTTTAATATTATTAATTTTTAAAACTTATTTTTAAAATACTATCACTTTCAAATTTGTTAAAAAATAATGTATTAAAAATTCTTACAACTGAACGTTGGTAGGGGTGTAATCGGTTCGGGTCGGGTCGGGTTTTAGGGAAAACCGACCYGAATCGAAACTGTTCGGGTCAAAACCGAACCGACCCGACAGTTTTCAGGTCAAAACCGACCCGACCCGAATTGAATTCAGTTTTTTTTTCTTCTTCTTCTTCCTTCCTCCTCCTCATCCTTCTCTTCCTTATCCTTCTAACCCTACCATTTTTCCCTRTTTTCCATGAAACCAGAAACCAAAAAAAGATATCCAATTATTTTTTGTTTTTTCAAAACAAATACACTCTTACATTTTTTTGGGTCAAATTTTTCCTTTTTTTTTTTCAAAAGAAACTAAAAAGGAGGGATGAAATCAACGTTTTTGTTGAGAAATTTCATATGGGTATTGCTCAAAAACCCCTAAAATCAACAACAACCTTTGATTTCCATCTCCCACCTCAAATCCTCTGACCAAAGCACCTCCAACGTCTCAAACAAGCTCACCGCCACCTCCACCGGCGCGATTTCAAGGTCTCTGATTCCCGTCGTGTGTCGCCACCGGTAGAAAATGTTGCTTGCCRTCGGGATTCGTTCAAAGAGAGAGATAGGGAGGGAGTAAGAGGAAGGGAGGGGGCGGTGTGGGTTACCTGTGAAAGACTGAAAGTGAGGGAGGGAGAGAGAAGATGGGAGTSAGAGGTAGGAAGGGGGCGTGAGTTGTGAAGTGAGGGAGGGAGGGAGAAGAGGTTATAAATATATATATGACCTAATTTGACTAAACCGAAACTTCGGTTCGGTTTGCTTTCGGTTTGGTTCATATTTTGTTCAAACCGAACCGACCCGAAATTCTTCTGTTCGGTTCGGTTTCTTTCACCCCTAGTAGTTGGTCAACAAGAGAGAATTTTGTTGCTTACTTGCTATATCCCTGCATTTTTTCACGCTAGACTTATTCTTTGAGCCTCGCTCCCCTGAGATTCCAACTGCACAAATTAGTTTTTCAATAAATTTGAAAGGTAGAATATTTTTGAAATAAATTTAAAAATCATGAATTGCACAAGGACTTACGTGACTTCTAGAAAAATAAAAAAGAAATGTGGCAAAAACTAATACCCATGGTCCAGTAGACAATCACTCATTTTAGTTATTATTTTTTTTYCCTGAAGAATRACAATCGCTAATTTAATGTAAGGGATGAGTTAAAAAATGGAGAGTAAGATTGTTATATGCATGAGTGGCCCCATATGATATCAGGCTTAGGCAAAACTTTGATAAAGAGACCTAATATAGTAAAGTTGAAATTTATTTAATTACATGCTTCATTTTCAACCATATCATTATCTACTATTTTTTTTTCATCTTTTGATTTGTCTATTCCTATCATTTTTTCTGTTATTTCATTATTTTTATTATTTTTAAATCCAATAACAAATTTATCAAGAAACCTTTTTGAGATTCAATAAGTTTTCTATTCTTGTTTTATTTTAAGTTCATATTCCAATTCATATTTTCTTATAAACACATTGATTTTCTAAGCAAGAAAATCAATTCAAATCTTAGATAWAAAGGTATTGAACAATAAAAAATAAGAAATAAAATTAAAAAAAAAAAGTAAAAAGTTTGAACGAAAAAACTTGAAATTTTGAATCCATTAGATTGATTTGAACAAATAAAAAGCTTTGATTTCTATTCTAGAATTGATAATCACACTTCAAAGAATTGTGAGACCAAGATGAAAGATGAAAATTTTGAGATTTGAGAGAGAACGAGAAAGGGATGGAGAGACTTAAACTTAAAATAGATCTAACCTAACCTATATAATATATTTATAGAGTTTTTTTTAGATAAATTTATGAATCTATGAATTATATATATATATTTTTATTTTGAAGCGAAGTATATACATAGTATTTCAATACTATAAGAAAAGAAAATTTTAGGAAAAGTATATTATTTATATTTTAAACTTTGTTTATAATTAAAACTAAAATAAATAAAAAAAATTATAGTATATATATTATATATTATATGAAAAATATGAGGCCCCTTTAAAACTGGAGGCCTCAGGTGATCGTCTCACCTACCTATAGCGTAAGCCGACCTTGGTTATATGAACAAGGTCTAGAAGTGAAACTATTATATATATATGTATATGTATACGTATATATATGTATATGTATATGTATATCTATGTATATGTATATGTATATGTATATGTATATGTATATGTATATGTATGTGCATATATATGTATATGTATATGCATATATATGTATATGTATATGCATATATATGTATATGTATATGCATATATATGTATATGTATATGCATATATATGTATATGCATATGTATATATATATATATATGTATATGTATATGTATATGATAACTAAAGAAAAAGTCTACCGCTATTGGTTTATCTACCTTAACATCAATCATACCAGTGTCAGTAGTAGAATATTTTCTACTATGAGTATTGTAAAAACTCGGTTGTATAATCGGATGTGAAAACAGTGGATGAATGATAGTTTAATCACATATATTGAAAAATATTTATTTGATAAAATAGATAATGAAGTTACTATATAAAACAGTGGATGAATGATAGTTTAATCATGGATGAAGCAAAATTCAAAGCAATGCATCTCCAAATCGAAGCATTCAAGCATGTTGGAAGAACTGAAAACCAAATGGCCTATGAAATCGCACAGAAAGCATGCTCTTCGGGTTCTCAGCAAGTTGGAGAGTTTATTACCCTTCGTGGCTTTTACCTTTTATTTCTTCTGATATTTTAGTTTCTATTTAATACTTGCATTCCTTTCTTTYTTTAAAAAAGTAAATTATAGTTCATTTCATTTATCAATTCTCTGTAAGTTGTTCAATTTCATTATATATATTATTATTAAAATATATTTTTTAAAATTTGAATTGGCCTCTTTATAATTGTTAGTGGCCCGCTACCAAAAAATTTCTCCCTCAAGTTTATGGGTGGTTACGTGGTTGGTTTTAAAATCATTTTTCCATCTTATTCTTCTCGTTGGAAGAAGAATTTACAAAGAGAATTTTTACAGAAAACTTAAGTCTCTGGCCCAACAAAGAAGCATGTGTTTTTCATCAAGTCACAGATTAAARCATTGGATAGACTAGCAACTGTGTGATCTTTTTAAATTGATTTTCAAATTTGATTGTTATGGCCGGAGGTATGTAATCTTTAATTTTTATGTATCAAAGCCAGGTTAATTATTCTTATGTTTTTAAGATATTTTACTATTTTTAATTTATTGAAATGACATCATTATTTGTAATTGAATATAAAATTTAAATTAATTTTCTCCACATAGAAAAATTATTTTTATTTTTATATTGGATTAAAATGAGACAATATTTGGTTTATTAYGATAAGAATGTATATATTTTTGGGAATTTTAGTAGCCCACAACCCTAAAATATATTTTTGGTATAATAAATATTAGTCTCATGTTGAAATATATTTGAATGTTATAATTTTTGCCTACGTAAATTATAAAATTCAATTATTTGATTATTGAATTAGTTTACATGGGTAGATTTTACATACTTTATTTACTTCATTACAGTTCGTAAGCTTGTGTTTATTTATTCGTAAGCTTGTGTTTATTTATTTATTTTGCAGTTCAATCTTTAGTTCTTTCTAATTCTGAATCATCTCGTATCCCATTTATAAGTGGTGATGATTTTAAGGACTGGAAAGAGAAAGTTCTCTTTACATTAGGGTGCATGGACCTTGACTTGACATTACGTATTGATGAACCACCAATATCTATAGAATTAAGTACCCAAAATGAGAAAGCAGCATATRGACCTTTTAAAATTTCATATAACACACATAAGGAAAAATGGTCAATCAATGAATTTTTGACCTTGTGTGTTCAAGAAGAAGGAAGGTTAAAACAGAAAAAGGTTGAATGTGCACATGTGGCAACTCRTGGTAAGAAAGTTGTCAACAAGGGGAAAGGAAAGACATCTCTTAATCAAGTTAATAAGGGTGCATTCATGTGTTTTTMTGCAAAAAGAAGGGACACATGAAGAAAGATTGCCCAAAATACATAAAGTGGCTTGAAAAGAATGGTACTCTCATCTCTTATGTTTATTATGAATCTAATATGTGTGAAATTTCTCATAATACATGGTGGATTGACTTTGGTTCTACAATTCATATTRCTAATACCATGCAGGGCTTCCTAAGCCAATGAAAACCAACGCAAAGTGAATCTCTCATCTATTCAGGCAACAAGATGAGCTCACATGTGGAAGCTGTTGGAACCTGTCATGTTGTTCTATCTACTAGTTTTGTTTTGGACCTTGAAAAAACGTTTCATATTCCTACATTTTCCAAAAAACTAATATGAGTTTCTAAACTTTTACCTTGTGAATATGTCCTTAACTTTTGTGGTAGTTCGTTTAATCTTTTCAAAGACAATGTTGTTGTTGGTTATGGTTCYTTATTTAATGGTCTTTTCAAACTTCACTTAAATTCTACCTTCGATTACAACCTTATGGCTATGTGTTACAAGGGCGAATTTYGGAATATAAGTGCCTTGGTGGACTGGACCAAGGCCATGAGCAACGACAGTGATGATGGATCAGCATGTGACGAAATTGGTGAYCGAAGCCAAGGTTGCACGATATTTCAGGCATGCAGGGTATAAGTTGCAGACACTGGGCGTAGGTGGACATTCAGAGGAGTATCGAAGATCGTTTTCGAATATGCATAGTTGGTCCACTTCGCTTACGGGAGACTAACATCGGGAGTGGGTGAGTAGTGAGCACAYGRGAGCATGTGCATSACATCGAGATAACATGTGCGATATGCAGATGGGCGGCTGGAGAATGGCTAGCGGCCCAAGACATGTGGGTAGCATGTGGTCAAACGGGTGGACAAATGGTCGATGCGTGTAGGCGGGCACGCACGGTTGTCCGAGGCTCATGCARGCGAGCGGACATGCATAGGTGAACRCATGTTAGGCCGAACACGCAGGCAGATGTCTAAGGAGGCAGACACGCGTAGGTGGGCGCGAGCCCCGYAAGCGCGACATGGTAAGCGCACGCAGGTGCGCACGCGCCCTAGGCARGCGGGTGGCTCGGCGSACACGAGTGGCGAGCGACCAAGAGGACATGCGCGCGCACACAGTGAGCGCAAATGCGCGCAGATTGGCCTGGACTCTTGTAGGTGGTCACAAGGCTATGGGGCGTTTTTATACAAGGCGTGGTGGACTTAGCACTTCCTACTTTGAAGCTTGTCATGGGAACTAAATTTAGGAATACCAAAATTTAGCCATACTATATTTAGGGGAAGTAGTGGAGTAGCGATTTACACTCCAACCCCCAAGGTAGTGGGAAGTCATCCAAAGACTTTTAGTACACTCCAAGTAATGCTAAACTTGGGATGTCTAATTTTAGTAACCTGTTGCATATATAAGGGATAGCTTGAGTATTATCCACTCATTATTACACACATTGTAGTTCCTTGTCGTGGAAGCAAATAAAGTTGAGGTAAGAAAATTGGGGCGTTGCCCCCTACAATGGTGTGTGTTATGTTGTTCTTTGAWATATTCTGCATTCTTCTATTGTGTCTRGATCCTGGGTATAAATGTGTTAGGCTGTACTAAGGCAATGTCCTTAGGCCGCACAAGGCGAAAAAAGTTATGGGGATTTTAGCATTGTGACACTATGCATGGTAATTTCGGTTTAAAGCGAAATGTTATGAATGAACAGTYTCCCATGTTAAAKCATAAGAGATTAGGTCATATCTCCATTTAGAGAATTAAGAGATTAGTAAATGATAGAATCCTTGAGACTCTTGACTTTACTAATTTTGGTGCTTGTGGGGATTGCAATTAAGGGAAAGCAGACTAACAAGACCAAAAAATGTGCGAAAAGRAGTTYTAAACTATTAGAAATACTTCACATTGATATATGTGCCCCTCCAGAAGTATGCTTAAATGGTCAGAAATATCTAATTATCTTTATTGATGACTACTAACGTTATATGTATCTCTTTCTGCTTTATAATAAGGGTGAAGCACTAAATGCTTTTAAGGTCTACAAAGTAGAAGTTGAGAAATAATTAGGAAAACAAATCAAGATTGTGAGATCAGATACAGATGGTGAATATTATGGTAGATACATGGGATCTGGACAAATGCCCAGTCCATTTGCAAGGTTTCTTAAGGAACAATGGTATTGTTGCAGAATATACAATGCTTGGCTCACCACAACAAAATGGTGTAGCTGAAAGGCAAAACCGAACATTAATGAACATGGTAAGGAGTATGATTAGTAACTCTAGTKTACCATTGTCATTGTGGAGTGAAGCTCTTAAAACAGTTAGGTATGTATCAAATAGAGTTCCAACCAAGGCAGTTCCTAAAACACCTTTTGAGTTATGGAAGGGTTGGAAACCTAGTTTAAGACATTTACCTACATGGAGTTGTCCAGTTGAAATTAGAGTATATAATCCACGTGAGAAGAAATTAGACTCACGAACAATCAGTGGTCATTTCATTGGCTATGTAGAAGGGTCTAAGGGCTTTAGGTTTTATTGTCCATCCAATGCAAGTATAATAGTAGAATCACGAAATGCAAGGTTTTTAGAAAATGACGAGATCGGTAGGAGTAGTCAACCTCGAAATTTACTTTTTAAGGAAATTCAAGAAACACGATCCATTCCTGATTCATCAAATAAAGTTGTGGTTGTTCAAGATAATCATCAAGAATTATAAAATTTTGAACAACTACTTAATGATGAAACTGACAATATTGATATTGTTTATATAGATGATGTTAGCCAAAATTCTCCAAGAGAGGATGTTGATGTAACATTAAGAAGATCTACAACAATAAGAAAGTCTGCTATTCCATTTGACTATGTAGTGTATTTACAAGAATCTAATATTGACTTTGGTGCTGAGGATGACCCCATCACGTTTTCACAAGCTATGAGTGGAAACAAATTCACATTATAGTATGATGTTATGGACGATGAGATGAAATTTATGGCTAGTAATCAAGTTTAGGATCTTGTCGATTTGCCCGAAGGTTTAAAGGCCATTAGTTGTAAATGGGTYTTTAAAATAACCAAAAGAGATTCTACCGGCAATGTTGAAAAATATAAAGCAAGACTTGTAGCAAAAATGTTCACTCAACAAGAAGGAGTTGATTATCATAAACTCTTCTCTCCAGTTTCAAAGAATGACTCATTTAGGATAATCATGGCATCAGTAGCTCATYTTGATTTAGAACTACATCAAATGGATGTGAAAACAACCTTCCTAAATGGAGATTTAGAGGAAGAGGTATATATGAAACAACCTGAAGGCTTCACCTCAAGTGAAAATAGTCACTTGGTATGTAAACTTAAAAGGTCTACATATATATGGGTTAAAGCAAGCCTCCCACCAATAGAATTTAAAGTTCTATGATGTCATTACTTCATTTGATTTTGAAGAAAACATTATGGATCAGTGTATGTACCATAAGGTTGGTGGGAGCGAAATAATTTTCTTAATCCTATATATAGATGACATCTTGCTTGCTTCAAGTGATTTTGGCTTACTCTATGAAGTGAAACAGTTTCTCTCAAGAACTTTTGATATGAAAGATATGAGAAAAGCTTCTTATGTCATTGGCATAAAAATTAAAAGAGATAGAGCTTAAAGGCTATTAAGACTGTCGCAAGAAACCTATATCAATAAAGTTCTTGAAAGATTCCGTATGAAATACTATTCATCTGGTTTGACGCCTATAATTAATGGTGACAAATTTAATTTGATTCAATGCCCAATGAATGACCTTGAAAGGGAACATATGAAAAACATTCCTTATGCTTCTGCAGTAGGAACCTTGATGTATGCTCAAGTTTGTACTAGACCTGATATAGCATATAGGCCGTCAGTTCGTCGAAAAAAATTCTGTRCATTCAATACGAATGTCATTAGTCAAGAGAAACGAATAAAAAACGTACTGTAACAAAAAAATGAGGCATTTAGTGGTACGTACAGCCAAGACGATGTCTCACGTGGTGAACCTGCGAGAACATAGGTCAGGACGCTGTTCCAGCTTCTTTCGCACGAACATGACCAGTGAATCAACGACCTACGTGTATTACCGTCATATTACAACCAATAGACACCAAAACAAAAAAAGGAATTATTATCAAACATCATTCTAAGCATATGTACCTCATTCGTGCACCAGTTGTTCGGCTGAAGTTGGTCACGAAACCATGCTTCCCTCTGTACGCATAAGGTGTCTTTCGGGTCGAATGGTTTTCTACGTAGTCTTCAATCCATTTTTTGAATTTTTCCTCCTCTGTGGCTGGGAGATCTGGAACTGGATTGTACTCGATTACCCTCTTTCGCTTCCCGCCAACTTTAACTTCGTACGATCYTCGAAGTTTCCATGGTACTTTCTTTTCTCGTTCTCCACGACGAGGGTTTGGACACGTGATTGGCTGTGATAACACACATACCTCGTCGTCGTCCACACGTGACTGGCATTGTGATTTCTCTTGCAATTGTGTTTCCTCGGGTGCCTGCGACTGAGATTCCTTGGTCGCTTATGACCCGGATACGATATCCGGGTCAGTGTCGGTGTCTGATGAATCATGAAGAATTTGTACCTGAAAGTATGTTATCATTAGAACGACGTCAAAGTTACCCMAAATAAAATAAGGTAGTGAGCAGCAGTTCAGATACCTGTATCGATGACTGGTACTGAATGACATCGGACTCAACAACTCCCACATGCTTTGATGTACCAAKGTCCGTACTCTGAACGTCCTTTGGATGAACAGGAGGCGTTCCTAAATGTACATCTCCCTCAAGGTCCACGGCTTGTTCGGTGCAAACCGCACCAGTGTCGACGTATGCTACCTCATGGTCGATAGCTTTTTCATTGCCAACTGCACTAGTGTCGACATCTGCTACATCAAGGTCCACTGGTTCCTTCTGGACATTTTGCACAATTGCGTCGTCATGGACATCGGACGCACCATCCCCACGTCCATCGCCCGCTGCATCTCCACGTCCGTCACCTTCAGGATAACTGTCTGTTGCATCCCATATGAGTATACCATCCATCACCCGCACTTCCCGCTCCACCAGCATCGTCACCTCCCTTACCTCTTCGCATGTCGGCCGGGTCGAYTGGTTGACCCTGTACGTAAAATGACATATTGCATGAGGGCGATGGTGAAAACGAAATATAATACGAACTTAATTAATAAAAACTAACCTTGGCAATCYGTCTCAAATACTTGTGTATGGATTTCAACTCACCTTCTAGTCTTTCTCCATAGCGCTCATACGCGTGTCCAAACTTCTCAGCCGCCTGAACACTTTCTTGTTACTCTTCTTTTTATTTTTATCTTTCTTCTTTGTGCCCTCTCCGTCCTGTGTATCATGGACGACAGCATCAGTGGGAGCACCAACATTGGTAGGTGGACGTTCAATATTTTGTCYTGACCCCCGCATGCAATCTCTGAAGGTTCGGGGACTTCTTCATCCATTTCCACCTCATCTGATGCTGGTGGCTCGCATACCCTGTTCAAAAACGTCTTCTCCGCTTCAGTCAATTCTAAGCTCCTGATTGTGGCCTGCACAAAAAATGATATTAATACAATACAGTTCAAAATCAAGTAAAATTCAAGGGTGTAACTTACTGTTGTAGACCGAAAGATGTCCCTCTCCAGCACGACCCATCYTGTCGAGTGACTGCACCTCCACCGGAGCATACGGGGATGACATTGTCACTAATCTTCCTAGCAACTCGTCCAGTCATAGAAGATATAATCTCGTACCCCCACACCTGTACAAATTTCAAAGCATGTTAATAACAATTACTAGGTCCAAATTACTGTGCAGGTTAACATATATTTATTTACCTGGAATACCCACGGGAAACCGTATAGACTATACGATTTTCTCAACCTCCCCTCCTCTGTCTTCTTCGCCAATGCTCGCTGCAGACTTCTTATTGTCTTCTCGAATGATAGCTGTCCCCAATCATGGTTGGGGCATACTTCCCAATCATCTACTGTTCCAAGCAGACTACTGTCGTACTTTATGCTTCGCTCCCAGCCGTAAAGTACAAATTCAGCTAAGTATACGATTGATACCTTCACCGCATCCCAATCATTCTCAAAACGCATAACTTCGTACGTTTTCTCAAATTCACCCAAGCTTAGGTCAACTTTATTATCAAAGTACAAAGCCTTAAGCCTAACGGGAAAGGTGTTCTTCCTAACGRGAGATCTCGAATATTTTAGTCCGCTAATTATGTCGAATTCTCTCCGACCAAAGGACAYCTTACTCCCAAATAAGTTTAAGCTAATGGTGTCCGGGCGACTCTCATTCACCTCCCTAAGCAGCAAACTATGGATTAGTGGTCCGTTAAAGACGAGGTCAACATCAAGCAGATGACCAACTACARTCTTCCTAAATAGACGCATCTGACGGGGGGTAAGTTTCTTTTTAATGGCCTCGACTRTCTTCGTTAAGTGCGATAAACAGGTCAGTTGGGACGAGGCATACAGGAAGGACCTTCAATACCATTTCCATTTCCTATAAGTAAATACAAACAAACATGTACACTCAGATTAAATCAAACAAAGTACACATTAAAATATACGAAGAGAAATGTACAATATACAGAAATTTGAAAGCTATTCCAGGGTTTTTTGTGCTCTCTGTTAATTTTCTCGGGCTCGACCTCGGGTGAGGTTTAGCCCGAGGTAATTGAATCATGCTCAACCTCGAGGCTCAGCCTCTTTCATATACCTCGATGCTCAACCTCAAGGCTTAACCTCAAGGTTGAGCCCGAGGTAATTGGAATAGGCTCAACCTCGAGGCTCAACTTCGAGGTTCAGCCTCTTTCATATACCTCGAGGCTCAACCTCGGGTTGAGCCCGAGGTAATTAACAGATAACAAAAAACCCTCCTAAACCCTAAACCACGCTCGAGGTTATTCCCACTTCGACCAAGGTAGAGTCTTCTTTAACCTCCCATCACCTCAACCTCCGACATTTCAATAGACATTCCACCACACCACAACACAGAAGAACCACAGAGAAAGCAACAGATCAATAGCAAATACAGAAAGAAGATTTCGTTTCCAAAAAATGAAATCCAAGTCGAAATCGAGCAACAACTAAACTATGTTAAGAAAAAAATTAACTTCGGGTTAGTTTCTCAGACGCAATAAATCGACAGGTAAGCTTCAATTAACTTCTCTGACTCAATAAAAAACGAAGCCCTAATCTTCGCAATCGAGCAACAACTAAACTACGTTAAGAAATCAAACTAACCTCGAAGTTTAAATCTCCAAATTAACTTTCTTGCAAGACGAATTAGCAATGGGAGAACGGAGAAAGAAAGTTCAGACGAAGAAGAAAGGGAAGCTCGAATGGAGAAGACGAAGAAAACGAAACACAGACGAACGGAGGAGATGAGAAAGAAAGTGAAACAGTTTCTTTTTTTGAATCGAGGAATACTAATGTAATTTTACTTCCATTTAAATTCAATAAAATATTAAAGTGAGTTATTTGAGCTCAACTAACGGGGTGGGTTATTTCTGCATTTCAGAAGCTTTTGTTGGATTATTTGAGTCAATTTTCCCATGATATTGCCGGAAAAYGAGATTTCTAAATTTAATTTGAGGAAGTCGCACAATTTGATTCAATCCAGTAGGAGAGAGAAATTCATTCCCATCCCATGAAAGTAAACATAGCTTAAACTCAATTCAACGACGGTTAATGATTTTTTTTAAACCATCGAATAGGTGCCCTATCAAAACATTGATTCAAAGAGAGTAAATTTAAATCCGAAGCGATGAACCGAACCTAACATAACCCGAGATGGATGATAGAGTCTATTCAAAACAATCGGTGGAAAGCTACGCAACGTGGAAGTATGATGAATTTCTCCATTTTCCCCTATGAACTTATAAAATTTGAATTTCTCACACAGCCTCTCCTCTTATACCCATCACAAGTAATCATTCTGAACGGTGCCCATGTTCATCCGCTTGCCCTCCTCCTACCGGCCATTCTTCAGTGTATGATGCTCCACTCTCCCTTCGAATCTCTGCTTTATTGCTGTTATTGTTAGTTTTTGAATTCTTTTGCTTTGACTTCATTGTTCGTTGCGTTCCTCATGAATCTGTGATGGGTTTATGGGATTGAGAATAATTTTTGTTCCTATTGTTGAAAGATATTTGACGAATTGGATCATGATAAGCTGGGTTCCATTTGTTTGAATTTCCTTATATTTGGGCCTTTGTGATGCTGTCTTCTTGGGTTGACTTTGCAACGTATTTCCTGAATTGGGTTTCAATGCTTATTATTTGAKAATGGGATATTGGATTATGGTTAAATTACCAATTTGGTCCGATGTTGGGACAAAGTAGGTTGATGGGGTTTTGAAAGTTTCAATTTGATCCCATAGGTTGGACTTAGTTTCAATTTGGTCTCTATAGTTTCARAAGCTTCATGTGGTCTTAGGCTTAGTTTCAAACTTGGTTAAATCTCACCAACTGTCCCTAAATTTGAATTAGCCACTCGAAAAATCTTCACCTATTTTCTTTTTATTTTTTACTCAATCTTAAATCCTAATACGGCACAGTTACTTGAAAGAAAACTGCCATATGGAAGAAATTTGTCAAGGTGGTAATTGCATAGACGATTTGTGAAGTTTGACTAAATCACAAGAACCTAATTAAAACTTTTAAAACTATAGGGATTGAATAGAAATTAAACCCAAATTATAGACACCGCATTGAAAAATTTCCCAAACATTTTGAACCAAATTTGTTATTTAACCTGAATAAGTGGTAGAATTGAAGAAAAATGTAGAAGGGGTGCCCTGCTATCTGATAATAATTGGGTAGCATTCTCTAAGGCAGCTGTAGAATTAGGTTTCTAGTGCTGGAAATATTAAAAYCAGTCCACATATTTTCAGAATTCGTATTTGTTTAAGTATCTCGTCAAAGTAAATTTTTTTTTTTGTCTTGGCTGCTGCCTCTTCTTGTTCTTACTAATTGTACTGTGTCAAATGAAAGAATGCATCTCACTTTAGTTTTGTGTGTATTAAGAGTTTTGTGATGTTCTAATTTAAAATATGCCGTGTTAGAGACTCAGCCAACTTCTATGTTCCTTATAGGCCTCCTATTGTGAAAGTGTATGGTAGGAAAAAGGGGGAGGGCGGGTGAGGTTTGTTCTGTGAGTAAGGGAGAGGGATTTGTTGTGGGTGGGGCCCATTTAGTTTAGTTTGTTAGAGGGATATGAGAGGGATGCGTTTGTGAATATGGTTAAGTGCGATAGTGAGAGGGTAGCAGGGCACTTACCTGGACCGGGTGTTTGGGCGATCAGCAAGTTCCATGGCTTGGTTAGTGATCGCCATTGCACTTTGGAGGGGTGCTCGCCTAAGGTCTGTCCAACGTGGCAGAGCCTACGTCATAATTTGTGGTAGAGGGGGCCTGAGTCCGCGCAGCCCCTATAAAAAGAAGAGAGGCAGCTCATGCATCTTTTTATCATTTTGTGGATATTTGGTATTAGGGAGAATAGGGAGCTCTTGAACTCTCCCTGGCCAGTATCTTTTCTTTAGTAAAAGGCGAAAGAATAGTTCGCTGTGTGCCTATCCCACAGCTCCGTTGGCCAGTATCTTTTCTTTTGAACATAAATAATAGAAGAGTTTCTATCAGTTCATTGGTGAATTGTTTTTGAGCTTTGGATAGTGAGTTGGTGATCCCTTTTCCTTGCTGGCCTTAAAACTTCTCTTTAAAACTCCAGCTGAAATACATGAATGGAGTGGAATGCTTTATTGTGCTATGCTTGAAAAAACTTCATCGACATTTTTGTTTATATTAAAATCAAATCAATAAAATGTTTGATGTTTGAATTTTATTGCAGGATTATGCCTATGTTTCTTTGAATAAGAAGTTGCAATACGATGCTTGGATGTTATTATAGGATTTTGTCCTGAGTTTTTGAATTAGAATTTCTAATAACACTGGTATTATCGGTAAGATGTAGAAATATGTTTTTAATCCTAATCTAATACCTAGAATTTCATCATATAATCCATAAACTTTAAAATATTTTGTTTAGCCATCAATTTTGCATAAAAAATAATTTTAGTTCTTACCATTAATTTTTCATTAGCTTGTTAAGAAGACCTAAATTTACTTGGAGACCCGACACGTAAACTGAATATATATGGCTTCTAATAATGGTCCAAAGTCCATATAGACATCTATTGACGAGGTATATAAACAAAAGATGTACCTAGGTGAGGTTTCTGTTAAAGAATCTATTAAAAAATAAATTAAAAACAAGGTCCCATCCCATCTGTTTATGGTTTTTTCTTTTGTGATAATCGGGAGTTGGAGCTTTGCTCCCTTATACCCGAGGACGTCCACGCCTGCCTCAAGGCTCGGACCCGAGAAACATCAAAGATTTTTGGTATTGAGCTCACTTGAAGTTTTGAACTTAAGACCTCTAAACCAGTATAACCAAGAGATCCCCTGACAACCCCCAAGCCTCACCAACATGGCCGCCCCTTGGGGAGCTACATCTATTTATGTTCTTACCTTTTCATACCTCCCCCAATCTTCTCATAATTTGCTAGTGTAGTGAAGTTTCCTTTCCATTTGTTTTGCTTTTTTTATTTTTATTTTTTATTTATTAATATTTTTTCCCCATCTTTTTTGAACGTGTAGTCTTCCTCAACCACAAGGAAGGTAATCGAAAACATCATGGGAGGCAAGTGAGATTCRGTTCCATTAGACATTTGAAATTTCAATGTTTTAAATTTCACTAATTAATCGTATTCAATCAATGACTTGATCATTTATTTTGTCATAAACAACAATAGATGTTGTTCAATCTAGAGGACAATGTTGGCGAGTGCTTAAAAAGGGAGGATGGTTGATGTCTCTTTATTGTTCCTCAAGGAATTTTCAAACGTCACGTAAAATTTCAGTTAGTTCCTCATCAATCAATGGAGAAAAACCTCACCAAAACTTCTTGAAGGACAAGAAGCTCATTCCAGATTCAGATCCCCCTAGCACAAAGGATGTTGATCTTTTATATAACTTTCTTGATCAAAGGTTACTTTACATACCTTTACCAGTATCTTAATATTTTTTTCATCAATAACTATTCTTGGTGGTAAATCCTTAGTATTATCGTGCTATTATGCATTCTGCAGTTCCAAGCTTGTGGTATTGACAGGAGCTGGAATAAGTACAGAATGTGGAATTCCTGATTATAGAAGGTTTTGTTTTGCCTTCCTTCCCTCATACTAATATTCCAAAGTCCACATTTTTTAAAATCTTGATTTGTTTTAATGATGAGATGATGAGGAACATTGATGTTCTAGAGTTAGATGTCTGTAGAAATGCTCGTCCACTTTATTTCTAAATCACAGTCCAGCCCTAATGTGTGTTCATGTGCGGGTTTGATACATAAAAGGAAGATTTCAGGCATATTACAGTCTAGAGACTTTTGTTGATTACTCTATATGGTTTTGGAGTTTTTCAATTGATCCTAGCTATAACCTATTTGGTTGTTCAATTTTGATTACTTCTATTAATTCTTTCTGTATCGTGTCATGACTTCTTGATTATTAAGGTTCCATTTGATAACCATTTTGTTTTTAATTTTGTTTTTTTTTTTTTAAATTAAGCTTAGGAACAATACTTTTTATGTGTTACTTTGTTTTGTTATATAGTTTTTATAWACATTTTCAAATTTTGAAAAGAAAAAGTAGTTTTCAAGAAGTGGTTTTTTATTTTTGAAATTATGCTAAGAATTTAAATATGTTTTCAAGAGAGGTCGGAAAGTGGCTCTTCCAATTGACATCAAGGCCCTTCTCTCRTACGTTTTTGTGGGGAACCCCTTCAAGAAAGAAAAGGAGATCCTTTGGAAGCACATAATTAGGGCCTTTTTGTGGACCACTTGGAATGAAAGGAATCATAGGCTCTTCACCGACAAAGAGGTTCCCTTTGCTAGAGTCTTTGATAACATCATATTCCATGCTATCATTTGGTGTAAATTATCACCCCTCTTCTACTCTTATAGTTTTGATTCACTTTTGACCAATTGGAGAAGTTTCTTGTAGCTCCTTTGATTTGCGAGGTTTATACCTCTCCAACATCTTCTAATTTCACTCGTCAATGAAATTGTTTCTTACCCAAAAAAAAAAGGCGGTAAACTTACTTATGAAATTTAATAAAAACAAGCATAATTTTTAAAATAGAAAATTTAAAACGAAATAGTTATCAAACGAGCTTTTCATTGATTCTTACCTTTATTTCTACTCTAATTCATTTACAAACTGCAGTGCCATTCAGCATTTCAGGATTAATACCTAGAGACGGCATCTTCCTGCCCAGTTTCCCTATGCGAACAACATTTACTAATATTTTCTCTGTTCTCCGTTTTTCCTCTACATTCACAACATCAATACCATACTTTCTATTAATTCAATGGAGAAAGTCTTCTAGTTTTGAACAAATTTGATGAATATGAATACTGGCAAGTAAATTCATGTGTACACGTGCTTGTGTGTYATGGAGTTAGCATCTAGTCAAACCAAACTTTTATATACATAGATTGTCAATTTCCAATATTGTATTTAGTATTTGCTGTCCTCAAGACTTCTGTTAATTTATTTCTGCCTTCTTAGACTGGCATTGCCTTGATTTGCAGATTAAAGTTTCTTAGTTGATGAATATGCTTTGCATTATTTGGGTTTTGGTCATAATGTCATCATGTAATCTTTCTTTCTTTTTTATTCCATGTTTAAAGACATACGCACCCGATTTTATTTTCTAATGCTAAAGTTTCTCTATGCTGCAGCCCAAATGGAGCTTATAGTTCTGGTTTCAAACCAATTACACATCAGGTGATCTGAAGGCACGTGTCATACCTTCTTTTTGCATTGTTACAATGATTGGCTTAACATTTTGAATCTTTGATATAAAAATACTGATAGTAACATAACAGATATTTTATCTGCATTTTAAAATTAGATAATCAATGTTGTAATTAAAGAGATGGTAAATTTTGGATATTCGATATGGTAATCTTAGATCATGGTTGATAATATAGAATCACGTAAGGTTTCAAATATTCAAATTCATGTGATAACAAGCAATAGAATTCATTTGAAACCCGTTAGGATTTGAAATCACTCAAAATCTTGGTCAAACAAATGTCAGGTAATTAACTTTAAAAGTACACACCAATCTTGAATCCCTCAACAGGACTGACATCCAAACTTTTAGGTAGAGGTTGCTTAAACAATTAGCCAACACCATGGTCCGTGGAAAAAAAGGGAAAAATAATTTTCTCTAGTGAGTAGTATTTTAATTCTAGGCTTAGATTTAATTGTGGAATTTTGACAGAGAAGTTAGTACAAGAGAGGAACCCCTGTATGCAACTCCACCAAACTCTTGGGCCTTTCTGCTTTATTCCATTCTGAAGAAGCTCTAATCCACTTTGTTATGAGCTTTCACGAGGTCTTGCTTAATAACCATACCTCTTTTTGCTCCAATTATCAACCATGTCATTAGCAACTAGAATAGAATCAATAACCCTGCAAGTGTAGAGCTTGGTAAAGAGCTATGGTAGATGTGAGAATTCAAACAGAAAAATGTCAGCCGCATTAATTTGTTTTTCCCCCTCTCTGAAAGACAATGAGACAGTGAGGATACTTTCTAAGAACGTCATCTTTCAGCATCCTCATATTTATTTAGTATATAACTATGAGAAGAGTTTTAGTTTGGAGTCATGACAAAGTTCACCTTTGTTATGTACTATCAAGTTTAATGGTTTGGTTTTCTTGGAAGCAGGAGTTCGTTCGTTCACTCCGGACTCGTCGTCGATATTGGGCAAGGAGTTATGCAGGGTGGAGACGTTTTACAGCAGCAAAGCCTGGCCCTGCGCATTTATCTCTAGCATCTCTAGAAAAAGTAGGCCGAATTAACTTACTGGTCACTCAAAATGTTGATAGGTGATGAGATAGCTATCCCTGATTCTTAATATGATGAACTTTGAAATGTATTTAAGTTGAAGAAGTTTAATGGGACTGAAACTTTTATYATCTCATTCCAGGTTGCACCATCGCGCTGGTAGTAATCCACTTGAATTACACGGAACTGTTTATTCTGTAATTTGTTTAGAGTGTGGCTTTTCCATTTGTAGGAATTCATTTCAGGAACAAGTGAAAGCTCTCAACCCAAAGGTTTGTTTTTGTCCTATTTGTTGTTCTTGGGGTGATGAACATCTGATTTAATTTTATTTCCAACCCGAAGGTACGGAAATACATGTTTGCTAATCTTGTTTGACTTGAATAATGAGGGTGAGTTTGGGATGGCTTTTTCATGGGTGAAAATAATGCTTTTAGGCAGTTAAAAAAAAATTCTAAATTTTTTTAGTGTTTGGGCATACAACCAAACTGATTTTGAAAATTTTAAAAACATTTAAAAAATACTTAATTAATGCTTATTCTAAGAAGTGCTTAGAGGAGGAGTGCTTCACTTAAAAACACTTCTCTAAAAATACATCCCAAAGTCACTATTRTTATAACATCAAAGGCTGTTTCTTCTCCTTGCTTTCCACAGTTATTTATTTGTGCCAGAGTTTTGGTTGCTCACTCCTTATTTATTTATTTATTTTGATATGAGTTCACTCCCTATTTTATATCATTCATTTTGGATTAGTGCTGGAATTTTGTGGATTATGATCGGAATCTGGTTGAGATCTCAGCAAGTATATTTTGCTACAGTGGGCAGAAGCAATTGAAAGTTTGGATGATGGAAGCTCAGGGTCAGATAAGAGCTTTGGCATGAAGCAAAGGCCAGATGGTGATATTGAAATTGATGAAAAATTTTGGGAGCAGGACTTCTGCATTCCTACCTGCCAAAAGTGCAATGGAGTGCTCAAACCTGATGTAATATTCTTGCTTTCACTATTTGATACATTTCCGCTTATTTGCTTCAGATGCATGTATATTTGTTTAATCCTTTCGATGTAAGCCACTTTGACGATGCTGAGACAAGTGAAATACTTACTGGAATCATTTGAGTTATTTGCTGTGGACAATCTCAAGTGTTTGGATAGCTGCTGATTATATGTAGAGAGATGCCATGGAGTAAACCATGTATATAAATATTGCAACTTAGTTGTCCCTCAGAGCTGGCCTTTGCTTAGGGTCGGCGATTAGTGGAGGCGGACCTTGAATGTTATGGAACGAGTGAGACCTCTTGAGTACCTGGTTATAAAGGAATATATTGGGACTTAGTTCGGCACTTGTATTGGCCCATCTGCGAAATCTCTTTCTTTGCAATACTAGGAAGATCTCAATAAATCTTTTATAGGCAGGAGAACTGGATCTCCTGGATAAAAATCCATATCAGCTATATCATCCATGTAAAAAGGAATCTATATCAACTATATCGCCATCAGTGATACTGCATCGTTTACTTGAGAGTATATGTRCGTTTACTTGAGAGTACATGTGTAGAGTATTATTGGAAAATAGAGCCTTTCATGTTCTTGTTTAGTAAATGGTTGAAGATCTGTTATTTCTATAATGGTATATTCATATCATTCAATTACTTGCTAATATTTTGTGTCCCCCCCATTAATTTGAAGGTCGTATTCTTTGGTGATAATGTCCCAAAGGATAGAGCTACTAAGGCGATGGATGCTGCTAGAAATTGTGATGCTTTCCTTGTATTAGGGTCATCTGTGATGACCATGTCTGCTTATCGGCTTGTGAGGTGCTTTCTTTGCTTCTCTATTTTGAATGTTTCAGTAGTTGTAATTCTAATATTTGGGAATTAGCATTTCAAGTATCCATCTTTTTATTGAGTGCGATGGAATATAAATTMAATAGAAATTATCTTCGCTAGGCTGAGTGGTTGTTTTGATAGTGCTAGTCTTGGAGTTTCCAAGAACCATGGAGGGTTCGATTCGAACGCCTCGCTCTTTTGTTTGGTGAATCGATTTGCTTTTTAATTTATACAGTAGAATGAGAGTTGTTTCTTTACTTTATTTATTTTGCTTGGTATCATAAAAGTGAGTGGCCGCTAGAGCTCTCCTTTAGTGCATTTGGTTAGAAAGGAATCTTCTTACCTTTGAAGTTAAGGTTTCTACTTTTAATTTTTTTTTTTTTTTTTTTTTAAGAAATAAAACTTTCATTATCAAAGAGAAGGAATACAAAAAAGGAGATGAGCTATCCCCGAACACCAGAAGGCTACAAAAAGGAAAGCCAATTGGTGAAGATTTGAGATACTCCAAACCCAGTTATAAAAGAATCATAGGAAATTCTTTTCTAACTATTGTCTTTCCATGATTGTAAACAACTGGAAACCTTCTTTAGTTTTTTGGAGGTTTCCCTATCCCAGCTTTTAGGTTGTTCCTTCCTCTTCTTTTTTATTTATTTATTTATTTTTTATAATTCATATAGATATTTTATAAAAAATTAGAAGTGAGTGGCTTGGCTATCCTACCTAGCGGAGCCAAAGCAGAAAAAAAAAAAATTAGCCAGAAATGAATATAAAAGAAAGGAAAAAGGAAGCCTTTCAAAACCTGATATGAATGGTGGGAATAATCTTGTCTGAATTAAGAGGTGTCATGAAAAGGATAGGTTCAAAATTACGACTGATTCAATTTACCTATTCCAAGATCCTTTGTTGTTTTAAGAAGCTGATAGAATAACTAAGTGGATGAATTTCATTTAGTAGCAAGAAAAGTGCAACATCTGGGAAATTTTATTAGATTCAGCTGCCATAAGAGTTGGTTCTTATCTTTCCTCTTGAAATTTTGAATAAAAACTCTCTCCATATTCAACTTCTGAATAATGAACCTGGTGACTAGTTCGTTCACCTAGTTCCTTGGCAATACCTAATGTGCAAATCTGAGCTCTTGGCCAAAAATAAGACATGGGTTACTAAGAATATACATTAACAGTCCATGTGTTTGGGATTTAGGAATGTTTAAACTATGAATTTAGTCCTTATGGATTGGATTTAATTTCATATTGGTTCCTAGTTTTACAAGTTTTAGTTTAGTCCAAATGGTTTGAGTTTCAATTTGGTCCCTAGGGTTTTAGAAGCTCCAATTTGTTCTATATAGTTTGGTTAAATCTCACAAATCATCCTTAAACCAATTTCCTTTCTTTTTTACTCGACCTTGAACTGTCACATATTTGTATGGTAACAGCAAGGAGATTTGTGAGTTATGACTAAACCATGGGAACTAAACTAAAACTTTTAAAGCCACAAGGACCAAATTGAAACTAAAACCTCAATCATGGGGACTAAATTGAAACTTTAAAAATCACAAAATCCCATTTGAAACTATATGCAAAACATAGGAGCAAATTCGTAATTTAACCATCCATTCATTCCCATAAGCAAGAATGTTAAGAATATATCAAACAACTAAAGAGTTATAATCTTTTTGATCAAGTCAAGTTTGGGTCGTGTTCCGTGTTCGGAGCTGCTCTAACTTTTGGTATTGAATCTTCCAGAGTGGCTCACGAGGCAGGTGCTGCTACTGGAATTGTAAATGTAGGTGTGACAAGAGCCGATGACTTTGTATCACTGAAAATCAATGCTCGCTTGGGTGAGGTACAGTTCCCTGTATGAAGCACTGTGAAAAATGAAATCTCTGAAAAATTAAGGTTTGTGTGTGCTTGTATTGCTAATAATTTTTTTCCATTTCCTATTGGCTGTTGCTACTACAGATCATGCCCAGAGTGCTTCAMATGGGGTCCCTTAGCATCCCTGCCCTCCAATGACAACACTTCCAAAAAAAAAAAACAGGTCTCTTCTGTTTCAATCAATAACTTTTAGTAGAGAATCTAATTTGCGACATTATGTTTGGGACATGGATTTCTTCATTGTTATATTAATAGCAAACCTGAGCTGATCTTCTTTGGTTCTTCTGACTTTCCATTTTGTTTTTGCCTTTTCTTCTCTCTGGTTTCTCTAGTTCAAGAATGTAGGGGAGAAAGGGGGAGTGGAGGGAGGAAAAATATTAAATCACACTCAAAAGCTTGGGGAGAATTAAATTGCTAGATTTTGAATACAAGACRTTTGATTAAGGACTGACCCAAACCGACTGAACTAACGTCTGTGGGCCGGTCTAACTATTGGTTCGATCGGTCTCAGTTATTTCATTGTCAAAACCGATGAGTTGGTTTGTTGGTCTGGTTGAGAAACAAAAATCCAACCAACCTACAAGTTATTCAAAGAAAAAAAAAACTACTGCAGAGGGTAGATTGCAATATTCATTGTAGTCTGCAAAATCGCTTTGAGAAAACCCGTGCTTCAACCGATCTCCTTTTCCACATCAATTCCAGCCATGTACTCTATATTTACTCGTACCATGTTTCTCAAAATATTTTAGAAACGAAAATAATTGATCTAGAACGGTTTGAATATACTATTAGGAACAATATAGAACACATTAGGATCCAAATAAAGAGTTTTATTAAATACAAAACCCCAAGTCATCAAGTATTAACATCCAAAAAAGAGTCATATTAGCAACAAAAAAGGAAAGAACAATATCGTAATACTGTTTTAACAAGTCCTAATGAAATCCTTAAAGGTAGTTTATTACTTTATTTTTCAAGGTTGATTGGATCTACAAGGATACTTGATGGTCTCTACTACTTCGACGAAGGTTCTTTTTAGTAATAAAAYAACTCAGGTCTCGGTAGAATTAGTTCTCTCTCAGTTAAAAGAACAAATTATGTTTTGGCTCTTAGGCTAGGACATCCCACTTTTTCTATCCCAAACAATTATTTTCAAATTTATTCAAAGGAATTGATGGTTCATCTTTCGATTGTGAGAGTTTCATTCTAGGCATCTATCTTAATTAATTAAGTAAACTACAACACAAGACAATTCAAGACATCTAGTATTCCCCTTCTTACATGTTGTACTAAAAATAACAATGTAACACAATTCACCCAATTCAACACAAGGAGCACTAGAAAGGCAACCTGGAATTTGTGAAAAATGTCGAATAATCCATAGGCGGAGACGAATTATGGTAATTTGTTCCAATCCGAGACATAAACAAAGAGAAGAATAATCTTTATAAAAAAAAAAAAAAGACCCCTAAGGCCACCTACAATATACACATAAATAAATAAATGATCGGTTTTGACATGACATGGATATATCCATATATCTCTAACTTAGATTTATGAGATATAAAAATATGCCTTGCTTTTTGTACTTATTTTTGCCTAGTTGCTACAACAATGCACAAACATTGAGAACACCATAAAAGCACAATTTCCCTAGTTTTGCAAGCCAACAATGTGCGTCTACAACTTTCAATTCTCTACTTTATTAAGCATGAATTTACTTGCACCACTTGTGCATTTCTACTAATTCTTAACCCCTTTCACTATTAAAAATCAGTTTGCAATCTACAAATCATGGTATTAAATATGTCGATTAAATGTGCGTCTACATGTCGACAGTTTCATGTATACATGGATCCGATATCGACACGAGGGGTAAATCAACATTTCTATAATATTACAAAAAAAATAAAGACAAAATATGAAAAATATCGATAAACTTTCACTAATATAAACATCACTATCAAATATTTTAAACTTATTTAGAAATGATGAAATAATTATTTGTTAATTTAAATAATTTTTAAGAATTTTTAATTTTATAGCTTTACCAGAAATATATGGTCATCAACATTTTATSGATATTTTAATTGACGTTGCAATTTAAAACCTTTCTACAAATAAGGAGAAATTGCAATTTACTTGATTTTCTGTTCGTTCTTGATAAGAAGATGCGCTAGAAAAAAAAATTAGAAAAAAAAAAGCTAATAATCAGGAACTATAGCTATTTATTCGTTTCTTGTTATTTTTTAATCGAAAAAAGAAATAGAATTATGCTTGGTGAATTTTTTATTTCTTGTTCTCTAAAATATTAAATTTAAAAAATAAAAACTTTAACTGAAAACTAATTTTAATATAGATACTAAATTTTTTTATGTTATATTATTCTTTTAATATTTATTATGCATTGATAAAATAATAATTTCTTTTATGTATTTGAAAGTCTTGAAACCACTCCTACTTTAACAAACCCTGTATAAATGAAGAAATTTATTTTAGGAATTGAAATTTCTCATTATTTTCTTCTGGGTAATTTTGAAATACTATTTATCTGCATTTATGTTATATTTGCAACTAACTCTAATTTATTTTCAATTTAAGAGTATTTTTAACGCGTAGCAAAAATATTTGACATATTTGCAAATATTGCAACATTTCTTTTGTTTTGGAAATATGACAAAATTTTTAAAATCAATTTTTTTTCGTTATTTCGAGTTTGCCTTTAATATTTTCAGAAATTGAAATATCTAATATGAATTATATTGTAATCTATTTGATATTAGGTATRATAGTTGTGTTTGGCGGGTTGTCGAGGCCCTTCAAAATAATTACTGATTTTACTAAATTTATAGGAAGACCAGGTCAAATCCCAAGAGAACCAATGAATTAATTTCTCAAAGTTAAAAAAATGGGAGGTTTGTATTTAAATTTTGAAATTAAAAAAANAAGGTGTGATTTTCATCCAATTGTAATCTTGATCATAGGTTTTATATAAAAAATCGATTTCTTGATTCAAGAAATTAGTCTACTTACTCGGAACAGCCGTGRTAAGTTTTAATTCTCTTAATTTAATTAATTTAGACCAAGCATCAAAATTAAATCTTATTAATTAATCAATTGGGCATGATAGCGTTCCATATTAATCAAAGAATAGCATTAAGGATGATGATAATGACTAAACCAAAATCAATTAATTTGAGATAGCTGCAAGTTAATTAATTTTGTCCCTTTGTTTCCTTAGAGTCTATTATGCTAGCTATGTAAACATGGAAAAACCATAAMTACACACATAAGCCAACCCCTTGCTACTTATTTCAATCATTCATGACAATTACGGATCACAAACTCATGGATAGAAGTAGAACAATTAATATGAATTAAGGCGTCAATTTAATTAATATAAGCTGTTCATAAATAATAAGAACAAGAAACAAAGAATACTTGAAAAAGAAGAAATCTCTATCTAACTTAAGCCTCCCAAGCTTACAATCGGACTTGAATCACCCTTGAGTTGGAAGAATTAAAGTCTAGCCACTCATGGTGGTGGGAGAGAACTTGAATTTTGGAGAACGAGAGCCTTTAGTTGGAACTTGGATGATGGATAGGCTTCTCTATGTATAAAGATTAACTTTATCATCTTTTAAAGAGAAATTATCTCGAGTTCCTAACTAATTGGGAAATATCATTTTTAAAAGAAAACAAATTAAATAAAAGAATTCCTAATCAATTGAGGATTATGTTTSCTACTGTGATTATATCTCTTTATTTACAAAATATCCTAAAAATTCATAATTCTCAAATTGAAGCTTCACRCCATAATAATTATGTCTGTATTTATCTGTTGAACTCTTCCCAATTTGGTGAAGTCTGCATTATCTTCTAAAATTGCGTTTTTAAATTATTATTCTTGAATATCTTCAATCTGCCACAAAATTATAAATTATAATTAAATTCCAATATTTAAAGATAATAGATTAATAAAATGTAAAATAAATATATAAAATATGGGTATCTTTTTCATCTTATCATTGGCCTTCGAATTTTAAGACACATCGACACTCCAAATTAATTACAAGAGAAAACACCCGGTGGAGACAAATGGTACTAGTTCGAACCAAAGCCGAACTAGGCGACCAGTCGAACGGTTTTGCCTACTAACCACGTAGCAGGCCAACTGTCCCCTCCACTAAGCGCGTGTCTCCCTACTTTTGTGGAATTGGAACCGTTTATTCAAATGAGGATCCTCACCACTCCAACGGTTACTTTTCTCATCCCCTATAAATACCAATTGAAATGAATGAGTTAAGGTACACAAAAACTGATTATCTTGAATTCTTATTATTTACCAAGCACAAAGACTGACAAGATCGTTGGAGTACTAACTTGTTTACTAACTTGTTTTTGCAGGTTCTTAATCCTAGAGTGTTCTCGAGAATCTATTGTGACTATCGGAAATTTTTYGGTAAGAATAAGTTGCATAAAAGATATATTGAATAAGTATATCACTGATGTAACTAATATACCTAATATCAAGTATATTAGTCACACTAAATATATGAATGATACATTTCATAAGTATATAATTGATGAATCTTCTTCGAGTTGAAGAATTTTGTTCAAGTAACACTGAAGACTTCTTATCGATATATCAAGTACATAAGGGATATACTTCATTTTAGGTATATCATCATCTATATACCTAAATGAAGTATATCTCCACATTGATAAATTGATAGATCTAAACTGAAGTATATCACTAATATATCTAATATTACGTATATCAATCACGTCAAATATATGAAATGATATATTTCATAGTAAGTATATCTAATAAATCTCCTTCAAATTGAAGATTTTTGTTTAAGTAACATTTCAGATAATTTCTTATTAATATATTAAGGATATAAGCGATATTTTTATTTTAGGTATATTATTATCGATATACCTAAATGAAATACTATATCTTCATCCCTTGTATACTTAATATTATGTATATTATTATATCCCTGATATAAATAATATATATAATAAGGTATATCAATGATATAATTCATATTAAGTATTATATTCTTGATAAATCTTCTCCAARTTGAAGATATTTTAAAGTATATTGTAGGTTTCATAACGACGTCGCTAAAAGTTTTCTTTAGCGATGCAGTCACATATTAGGGTCGCTGGTTTTCGCGAGCGGTCAAATATAGGAGTTGTCGAAACTTATACTAGTGACACTTTTTATAATACTAGTAAGAAACATGTGCAATGCACATGAAATTTCATGGTTTTATTTTAAATTAATAAAATTATAAAAATTAATTAAATAGTTAAAATTTATAATATATTTGGACTCTTTTTATCTCTCATATTTATATCGTTATTCTCATTCTTCGTTGCTAACACGCTACCGTAAATCTCATCACACCCATTGATATGAATTTTTTTTTCATAAATAAAATACATCAAGTAAGAATGAACAACTTCTTAAGTATGGATAAACCACCACTCAACCCAAAAGTTTAAGTTGATGGATTGGTAAATTTAACTCATATATTGGATATCTAATGCAACTCAACACGTATCTTTTTTTAAAAAAAAAAAAGTTTAACACATATCTCTAAATTTCCACCCTTCTTCATTCTTTAAAGTAACGAATAAAAGCAAAGAAAATTTTACTTCAAGATCTTATTTGAGTCCAAAAAAAAAAAAGAAAAAAGAGAGAAGGATGAGGATCAAAACCCCACGTCCACGTGCTCCCCATGGGTTACACGTTTGTTTTTTAGACCTTAACCTAAGGTGTTTGAGTGATATCCATATCCATAGTTAAAAAAAAAGTTACATTATAAATCAGAGTAAATTGATTCAAATCTATAACCAATGACAGACATTTAAAATCACTAAAGAATAAATAATCGGTGGCGGATGGAGCAGCGGAGGGCATTGGTGAGACAGTGGTAGTTGGTCTCTAAGGGGTTAAACAATTGGGCGAATCTTGATAGATCAGTTCGCACCGAGTTTCGCTGYCGAATGACACTTTTGGCGCCAAAGCGAGTATAGTTCAACGGTAATTGACATATATCTTCAACCAAGARGTTGTAAGTTCGATCCCCCATCCATACATGTTGTACTAAAAAAAAGAGCACTTTTGGCGACGAGTTATGATATCGTTGCCAAACGTCTCGTTGTCGAAACTTTAATTTCTTGCAGTGACAGTGAAGCCATAATTGGCAACGACGACAGAAAATAAGAGGGGAGATAGAGAGTAGAGAGAGAAAAATTCGTCTGGTAATAGAAATTTAGAGAATGGGATGAGAGGAATTTGATTAAATAGTCGATGAGCCAAAGARCCACGATCTTGAGGAGGGGRCATGTTAAGGATCCCACATTGAAAAGAGACGGGACTTAACAATGGTTTATAATAAACATGGACTACTCCTTTCATTGTCAATTGGTTTTGAGATGGAACCCCATGAATATTAATATGGTATCAGAGCCCAACAAGCTCAAAYGAAGAGCCACGATCTTGAGGGGAACGTTTTATAAATAATTGATTAAGGRTGGGTATTTTTTGTAATGAATTTGATTTCCTTTTTATTGCAATTCGCAAAATGGGTAATAATTTGGATAATTAAATATATGTAATGTATATTTGTCCTTTCTAATTTGACTTGAGAATTTAATTCTAATATTGGAATTTTAAGTGAACTTATTTTGGGTTTTATGAATAATTGATTGAGGGTAGAGTTTTGCAATTAATTTGACGTTTTGTTTCCTTTTTATTGCTCTACACAAATGGATAATGTTATGGGGAGATAAATGAAGAATAGACCAAGCGATGGGGGTCGAAGGAAACCCCAAAGAAAGCACGAACCAGGAAAGGGGGGCTGGCACCCGACGACTTGGGCCGGCCCCTAGCCGACCAGTGGTCGGTGCCGAGCAGTTATCGGCCCCCCGGTCGAGAACCGTAGCAATTTATCCCGACTGTTTCGCAGTCCCACTCGAAGTATCCCGCCTTGATTCTCAATTCGACCTAAAGCCCACAACGAATGAGCGAGCCCGAATATTGAGTTTGTCAAGATGTATGAAGATTCGACTGGGGTAAACCCTAAACGGATTAGAACTCGACTTCTATAAATGGAAGGGTGAGTCAAACCCTAGAGGTATGCCAAAACACCCTACTCTCTACACTCTAATTCCATTATCCATCTACTCTCCTTGCTAACTTAGCATCGAAGCCCGTGTGATTGGAGTCACACCAATTTAGGTTTGATTGGTTTTGCAGGTTCTCTGTCCCCTGATTATCAAGTTTGGTGCGAACCTCAGAAGGAACCGGRAGAACCTAATTCACGCATCAACAATTGGCACCGTCTGTGGGGACGATTCAAATTCAAAAGTCGAAACGATCAACAAGTTGACTGAAAACTACTCGGACCCGAGAAGGGACGATTCATATCCAAAAGTCGAGAAGATCAACAAGTCGACCAAGAACTGCTTAGATCCGAGAAGGGACGATTTAGATCCAAAAGTCAAGACGATCCACAAGTCGACCGAGAACTGCTCGGATCCGAGAAGGGACGATTCATATCCAAAAGTCGAGAAGATCAACAAGTCGACCAAGAACTGCTCAGATCCGAGAAAGGACGATTTAGATCCAAAAGTCAAGACGATCCACAAGTCGACCGAGAACTGCTCGGATCCGAGAAGGGACGATTCAGATCCTGAAGTCGATACGATCAACAAGTCGACCGAGAGCTGCTCAAGTTCCGAGAAGGTCTAGAGTGAAGCGAATCTACAAAATCCAGGACAGATCCTGAGAGAAACAAATCGACATAAATTTTGGAAATAGACCACAACATGCCGRCAACGAACGTCATATGACTAGGAGGCTAGCTGGCTTTACTCAAGACAGCCGAGGGTAAAACAGGTTGACAACTTCCCTAGCAGGCCCTGGGTGATACAAGACGACAGATTCCAGTGCAGAAAGAGCAACAGACAGAAATTCCTGAAMGATAGGAGAACAAATGAGCTACTTTAGAAAAGAAGATTGTAGGAGTGAACCCAAACATATCTCTCATTCTTGAGASACTTGAGCAACAAGAGGAGAGTCCASCAGCACTTGTACGAGATCCACGAAAGGACAAAGCTCCAGCGAATGGAGACGCGAAGGAGTCAACGGACATCCCATTGGAACGGAGTAAACTGGTAATGKGAGGGAACGTCAAACCACAGAATGATACTTACCATCGACAGGAAACCCGACCAGGCCTCAAGAACACCACACTCCATAAAGAAAAATCGCTTAGCTGACATGAGCATACATAAAGATCACAGAAAGGTAGTAAAAAACAAAAAGACAGAAGATAYGATATTGAGGAGATTATAGAGCAAAACTATTCCCCATTCGTGGAAGAAATAATGAGAGAAAAGATCCCTCAAAAGTTCAAACTCCCTACTATAAAGCAATACGACGGCTCAACAGATTCTTTTGCCAATTTGGACATGTATAGATAATGGATGGACTTCTGTAGGATGACAAAGCAATCAAGTACAAAGCGTTCTCTTTCACGTTAATGGGCACTGCTCGTGTTTGGTTTCGACAATTAAAAAGAAAATCAATCTTCTCCTTCAAAAAACTGGCCGAAACATTTGTCACATAATTCGTTGGATGGCAAAATAGGAGCCAACCTGTGACTTACCTCCTGACTATAAAGCAAGAATCAACTAAGAGCCTCAGAAAATATGTGGCTCGCTTCAACGAGGAAAGACTACTAGTCAAAGATCTTACCGACGGAATATCACTACTCGTTTTCCTATCTGGCATAAGAGATAAAGAGCTGTCATTCTCTTTTAGAAAGAGGGCTCCAACAACCTTCTCAGAAGCATTGACTCGAGCTCAAAAATATATGAGCGCAGAAGAACTACTCCATTCAAAACAGAGTCTTGACAAGACTCAAGACCGGTTGTATCAATGAGACCCTTTGGAGAAATATACTCCAACGACAGACACATCCGAGCAAGATTCGGGAGAAAGCCGTGAGTATTGCACGGATTCTACTACGCCATCTCAAGATAAAGCGTGACGGCCTGATCACACAGGACAATATTTCTTTCCTTTTTGCCTGGTTAATAGTTTAGGCTTAATTTTTTGATAATTGCTTATATAGGTTACTTTGTTTCAAATTACGTTTGGCCCTACATTTCAGAAAATATCTACTTGCTTTTGGTTATAGCATGTGATATTTGATTAATTCTTTACTACTTGAGTATTTATCTTTTATTCTAAATGAAAACTCCTCAAGTGGGGGCATGGGTAGATTAATTAATAGCTGGTCAAGGAACTCAAACTGGGACATACCTAGAAGCAGGCCGATAAGCTAGAAACCAGTTAGTGAAACCAGGGAAGAGAATCCCAAAGGTGCTGAAAAAAGTATGCGTACAGGCCCATCAAGGTTGAAACAGAAAGCAGGCAAGCCAAACCAATCGAGGGAACCCAGGGTATAAAATCATTTGGCAAAAGCCAAAATAGATTAGAAACCCAAGAGTATTGATTAAACCCAGGGTAAAAAATTGGCAGAAGCCAAATAGGTTAGAAACCCAAGGGTTCCGACTAAACTCAAGGTATAAAACCATTAGCGAAAGCCAAATAGGTTAGAAACCTAAGAGTAAACCCTAGGGTATAAAACCATGGGCAAAAGCCAAATAAGTTAGAAACCCAAGGGTGGTACTGCTGGCGAAGTAAAAGTTAGATCCCAAGGCTAAAATCTAACGATTAAAACTAACCGTATAGTAGAGCTCATGAGACTTGATTGCAGCCAACTATGTAGAAATAGTATGGAGTTAGGAAGACCAGCCCATGAAACGACTCGACAACGATAGAAGGGTACCAACTGAACTCGCGGTATAAAACCATTGGCAAAAGCCAAATAGGTTGAAAACCCAATAGTAAAGCCTAGAGTATAAAACCATGGGCAAAACCTAAACAGGTTAGAAACTTAAAAGTGGTATAGCCAGTCCAACTGAAAGTTAGATCCCAAAGCTAAAATCTAACAGTTAAAACTAAAACTAACCGTATGGTAGAGCCAAGAGATTTGATTACAGCCAACTGAAACAAAAGAGAATGGGGGCTAGGAAAGTTAGCCCATAGAGACGACAACCAACAACGACTAAAAATAGGGCAGTTTCACAAAAGTAGCCATCCACGCTAGATAACAAATACTCTCAATATAGAAGCCTTAGCATGCTCTTGCCTTTTATTTTGAGAGTGAGGGCTACTGTTATGGGGAGATAAAAGAAGAATAGACCAAGCG
>NW_019104541.1:928303-950147 GCF_001995035.1 Momordica charantia
AATTGTTCGTACCTTGCTTAACGATGAACTTCCTCCTCCTCCTCTAAAGCTATTGAGAATTTCTTCCATCTGGCTAAATCTTCTCTCATATTCCTGTCGTTGCATATCAGGTAAGTCTTGTGTTGACCTTGCTGCTTGTTCAGCCTGCAAACGCTGTGCCTCTAATAATTCTTCTCGTTGGCTTCGTAATAATTCTTCATTTCTTGCAACTCTGGCCTCCAATGTGAGAAAGTATTCTTGTGAGCATCCTGCCGACGCTTTTTTACTCGGTGGCTTCGGACCATATCCCATCCCTTTAGTGTATGATGATCTTTTCCCGAGGGTCATTTCCATAGCATCTTCTTCACGCATATGCTTCAATTTTGCGACGAAAAAAACTTCGTCGCTAATTAATGTCGCTGAAGACCTTTTTTGTTGTAGTGGTAGAAAATCAAACTTTCAATCTTAAGATCAAAAGTAGTATGTACCTTATCCATTGAAATATGGTCGCATTAGTTGCCAACCTGAATATAGTTCAATGAGTTAAGGTATCTATATGCAACTACAAAGTCGTGAGTTTGAATTTTTACGCCTGCATGTTGTACTAAAAAAGGTACTAGTATTAGTTTGTTAAGATTATTATTTGACTTGTAGAATTATTAATAATATAAATATTTCTATGAAGTGTTTGAAAATTATTTTTCACAAATTTGAAGTTTAATTTTTACAAAAGAATAATTTCAAATTGATCTAAAAATGATCAATTCCTAAAAATAAACTTGGGACAGATGTAAAAAAATAACTTATAAAAAGGGAAAATCAATTTGCAAAAACACTTCCAAAAGAACAATTTTAGAAAGTTGTACACGTGGTCCTTGTTGTTTGGGAGAGAAATATCTAATACCTACCAAAGGAAGTCATTTTCCATCCATGAGAGAGAGTTGTTAATATTAAATGCTCACAGCCCCAAAAGAAAATAACTAAGGCTGAGCCATTTGGTAACCAATTCAAACATAATTTAACGAGAGGTAGAAAATTCGATCTTCCATCTCTATATTTGTCGGAAAAAAAAAGAAAAGAAAAATAAACAAAAATGTGTTAGGTATGACCGACTTAGTCATTAATTTTGGTGTTTTATTTTGAGTTTTAGGTTGTGTAGACTCAAATCTTATTGTCTCCCCGATCCTAATACACATTAAGAAAAAAAAAATGTGGTTATTTTCAAAATGAAAAGTATTCTTAATTAATTAAATTTTTTTAGTGTTAGGTTATAAAAAAGTATTCTAAAACTACCAACCTTAGCATAACTCAATTATGACATATATCTCTAAGTTCATGGGTTTGAATTACAGTACTCCCACATATAAAAGTAAGTTTTATTTCGACATAAAAAAATCCAAATTATACAAAAAAAATAAATAATAATAAAAATTTAAAACTTGGTTTCAATAATGTATACGATAAGCAAATTAAAGTGGTATAAACTTGAATTTATTAGAAACATATTATATATATATATATATATATATATATATATATATATATTGGTAGGATCCTGCTATATTTGGTGTCGAGAATTAATTCGTAGGTGGTAATCTTGGAGTTCAAACCCATCCCTTCTAAATTTACTCTAACCAGTCCAATGAGCTAGACCAATGAACTATCTATAATAGCTGATATATACTCAATATCTGCAACCAATATATATATGTTTTGACAATACAAAAAGAAATTGTAAAATATTTTGTATATATGATTTAGGGCTAAATATATAGTCTGGTCCTAATGTTGATGTATTTTTTAATTTATTTCTTAATATTTAAAATATTTCAATTTAGTCATCATGTTTTAACATTTTTCAATTATATTATTCCTTCTACTGCGCACTGAATATTAACATTGGTTGATTATAAACTTACCTGACATGATATTTAGCGACTTCGTAGAAATTTAGAGGAGAAATTAAGTTACAGATAAAAATTTATAATTATTTATCTATATTTCTAAGAAAATTTCAAATTTTCTTCTCTTAAAAGTCCAAATTTATTCTCTAAATTTCTACCACTCACTTATGATCATGTCGTATTTAGCCATTTTAACATCTATCAATAAAAAGAGTATAATTAAACAATGTTAAAAGTATAATTAAACAATGTTAAAATATTAAGTTGAAACTTACTAAATTCAAAAAAAAAAACTCAAATATTAGAGTTTTAAGTCAAATTTTAAAATAAGAAGTATTATTTCAATAATAAAGAAAATGAATGAATTTACTATATTTTAATGAATTTCTAACGACAGAAACAATTTAACAATAAAGGAAATTTTGTACTAAAAAAAACAATAAAGGAAATTTTCAATTTCATAATAAAATCAAATCTGCAATAAATAAATAAAAGATATATATTCAAATAGCCACAAACATACATAAAACACATAAATAACTGAACAAAAGTTTATAATTCAACTTTTTTTTTTAGTACATTTTATAATTTAATTTAGGTCAAAATGTTATATCTTGGTTTCTATACTTTTGGTTCATTTGGGTCTTTGTACTCTTGAAATACTCATTTCGATCTCAGTACTTTCAGTTTATTTTAGTTTTATACTTTCAAAATATTTGTTTGGTCCCTATCTTCAAAATTTTAACATAAATTCTACACGTAAAGAGAATCTTTTAATATAAAGTCATGGTTACATCTCAAAAAATATATTAAGTGCAATGTTGTGTTGAAATTGTGATAGAAAAAATGGGTTTGAAAAATAAAATTAGGACGAAAACTAATGAGAATCAAAGTGAACACGCAACTATAACTTCTTGATGTTTTTTTTTAAATGAAACTAAAAAAAAGGAGCATAATATGGAATGAAATCAATTAATGATTCAAAATATGGAATGAAATCAATTTTAAAAAATTAACCAAACAGAATCTTAATATAGCAAAATTCAAGGAAATTTATTTCAGTAAAAAAAAATTAAAAAATAATAAATAAAAGTAAGGGCTTAATGGGGAAATAATTAATAACATAATTTTTAGTGAAACTTTATTTGTAAAATTTGTAATGTGTGGACGTATAGAAGCTATAAGATTAGCCTTGAAATCACAATTTCTACTTTAAATTTACTTTTGAAAGACTTTAAAATAGAAATACGGACAAAAATATATTTTGACATAAATTTTATAAAATATGGATAATGTTTACATTTTATTTTGATCTGTATAACATTATTTTATATTATTTAAAATGTTTTGGTCTCACAACTTTGGGGCTTGTTCTATTTTAGGTGTCTAAACTTACCTAATGCTTATTTTAGTCATTAAACTTAAAATAATAATAAAAAATAATAAGAAGATAACTATTTGCATCGTCATCTTTATTTTGCTTTTAACAAAATTATAATGTTGTTTTGTGGAAGTATTGTATATTGGTTGAAGGTTGAGTATTGGATAAATAAATATTATATGATGGAACAATAAATACTAAAATGGTTTTTTTTTTTTTAAGTTTAAGTACTAAAAGAGACATTAAATTAACAAAGTTTAGAAATCAAAATAAGATTAGTAGAGACATTTTAGAATTTGTTTGATATTATCTTTAATTTTTTATTTCTTAAAATAAAACTTATGATCAACCCTAGTTTTACAGATGTGTTTTCTATTTTATTATATTATTTAAAAAAATGTTTTCAAGTCAAATTTTTAAAAAAAATTTAAAATAATATTTTTTTTTTATTTTTTAAGCCTAGTTTAGAAGTTAAATATGTTTTTAAGAAATATGAAAATATTTGGACAAAATTTTTAAAAACAAACAGTAAGAAATAAAATATTTCACAAAGCACATTTGTCTAATGGCCATTTGACACATGGGTGGTGAATCTTTCTTTTAAAAGATATGGTTTAAAATTCAAATAAAATGATTAATAAAGCTAACCTAAATTACATGTGTCAAATGACGATTGGATCATATGCTTTTTCTCTTAATAATGTAAATATTATCATGGTACCTATACTTTCAACTTTAGTTCATTTTAATTTTTAATCCATGTAACTTTAATCTCTATACTTTCAAAATGTTCATTTTGATCCTTATACTTTTAAAATGTGACAATTTTGATCCATTCATTTTCTTATTTATCTCAAATTTTTCTATCAAAATTTTTGCACGACACTACCATCAATATATATATATCTTGAGATGTAGTCATAACTTTGTATTAAATGATTTCTGTCATATATAGAATTTATGTTAGAAATTTACAAATATGGATAAAAATTGTCACATTTTAAACCAGAATACATATATTTTAGAAATACATGAACTAAAATGAATATTTTAAAAGTACAAAATCAAATGAACCAAAACGAAAAATATATATGAAAATAGTTTTTTTTTTAATACAACATGTAGTCGAATTCACAATCTAGATTGACGGAGATCCAACTCACAACCTCATTTGGAGATATAAATAAAAATAAGATACTAAAATTGAGGAGAAAAAAGGGAAAGAATTGGCCCATCATTAGGCCACAATCGCAGACATACCCACATGTCCATGCATTTATTGCACGTAAACAAGAACATGAGAAATCTTCTTTTTTTACCTTTTTATTTATTTATAAAACAATGTCATGTCGGAATGTGTCACCTTTACTCTTAAAAGGACAATGGCAATCCAACACGATTGGTCGACTCCATCAGTTCCTCATGTTTTGGTACCATTCAAAACTAATGACTTGAAACGCATCTCTTTACTGTGGTTACTGGATAGGTACCTTCACCATTTGAGCTATGCTCGGTTTGGCAGGAAATTAATATTTCTACCATATGAGCTAACCACCAACTTCAAGACATTGGTTAATTCCTAATTCAAATACCATAGACGATTTTTAATTTTGTAGTAGGGACTATAATTATTAGATTAAAAATCATTTTTCGCCCCTATATTTTGATTGAAGTAACGATTTAGTCCATGAACTTTAGTTTGTAATGATTTAGTCTATATACTTTCAAATTTTTAATAATTTAGCCTTTGAACTTTAATATGTAACAATTTAATATTTGTAGTTCAATGTTTGTAATAATTTAGTCCCTGTCGTGAAAAATGTTAAGATTTAATGTGGTTTCTTGTTTATATAGATCGATAAAATGACGAGAGACCAAACGTATTTGTAAACTACAAAAACTAAATCGTATATCATAATAAAAATCAACACTTAATTTTGATAAGATTTTTCACGACATAGATTAAATTACAAACTTTAAACTATAAAAACTAAATTGTTACACACAACTTCGAGGACTAAATTGTTAAAAATTTAAAAGCACAAAAACTAAATGGTGTTACAACCTAATAACTAAATCGTTATTTTCAATAAAATATAGGGACCATAACAGTTTTTTAACCTAATTATTATTTTATCTTGGATATGAGAATTGAAGAGCAATTATATTAATATTTTATTCATAAATATATAATATATGCAAACCAATCTAACATTATCTTCCATTCTTTTTCTCTCTTTTTTGAAAGAATAAAAAACACATTAAAATAATAAAAGTATTTTTAACTTTTAGCAATTAAAAAACATTTTTGGTATGCAATTTACGAACAGAAGATTCTCAGTCTATTCCAACTCTCTTTTTCTTTGTTTATTTCCCCCTTCGACGGCAGAAATTTTGGCAACCAAAATTTAAAATTTTCTTTATATATATAAATAACTAAAAATTAAAACAATTTTTTTTATATCAAAAATTAAAACAATTACTGAATGAAAAGGTCAGTCAATATAATACTAAAATAAAAAGGTCCACCAATCTCTTTCAAAATCTTTACCCTTTTTTGTTCTCTCTTTTTTATCCAAGAATGAACCTTACATTATAACTTTTTTTTAATATTTTATTTTATTTATTCTTTATTAAAATACTATTTTGATCTCGGTAATTTCAATTTTAGTCTCTATACTTTTAAAATATTCATTTTGGTCTGCATACCTTCAACTTTAGTTTTAGAATGTTCATTTTGATCCATGTATTTTTAAAAGTGATCATTTTTGTCACTAAATTTATTTTTAGTCTCATTTTTCTATTACAATTTCAACACGACACTACGCTCAATATATTTCTTGAAATATAATCATAACTTTATATTAAAAGGTTTTTATTATGTGTAGAATTTGTGTTAAAATTTTGTATTAGAGACCAAAATAGTAACTTTTTAAAAGTACACGGACCAAGTAAAATGATTAAAATTAACAAAAGTTGAAAAGTAAAAGGATAAAAAATGAACATTTTAAAAGTATTGGGACAAAAATTATCTAAAGTTGAAAGTACATTGATCAAAATAGTATTTTAACCTTATTTTTTTATTAAATAAGTTTTAATGATTTTTAAACTTAAATACATATTAGAACAAAATTTAAATATTATTTTGATATCTATAATGTGAAAAACTCATTTCATCCGAATCATCTACTTTTAGTAAATCTTTAAATTAGTCATTATTATTAATTTGAAGTTAATTTTTTTCTAACCTAGTAAAATAATAATAATAATAATTTTCATTTGGGGCTAAAGTTTATAATTTTTTAGTTAAAAAATATGAGGTAATTTAAGGTCTAGAGAAGTAATTGAATTTATATATTATATATATATTTTTTGTACCGAGTACATGTAGGAGTGGGAGATCGAACTTACAACCTCTCGTATGGACCAATTATCGCTCAGTTATGCTCGCTTTTGCTTTTTCATATATATTTAAGAACTATATATATGGCTAAAAATTAAATATTCAATATCTCATTTATCCATTAGAAAAATTAAGTTGATAAGCTAATTTTAATTAATTTGAGCTGCCTTTTCTTTTTGCCCAATTCAATGGCGGATAATTAAAATTATAAAAAAAAAAAAGAAGAAAAACCCTAAAATCAAACTGGGCCAGTAACATGCAGTCAATATCTAATCATATCTTTAACATAAATATGCATTAATTAAGGGATTTGTAAAAAGATTAATTACTTAATCTTCACTTTTTCTTTTCCCTTTTACTTTGGATTGGCTTTGAATCATATGAACTTTTAGAACAATCATTCCCCATAATTACCAACCAATATATTCATTTTAATTAAAAAATAAAAATTTTCAAAACTAAATATACAAATATAACAACTTGAAAATTAACCCAAAAGATATGAGTGTTTTTTCTTATAATTATTTTTTTGGTGGTAAAGCCTGTAAGGAAAATTTAGTATACAGTAACCTTTCAAAAATTTTTTTAATACTATTAAATTCTGTCTTAAGAATAAACTTTTAAAATTATTAGAACTCCTTCCAAGGGAAATGTGAGTAAATATTTTGGTTTTGATCACTATTGTAGTCAAATTTTGGTAGTAGGTAAATTATAACTTTTTCTTTTTAAGAATATTTGGCATATGGGTTTTGAATTTTAGCCCTCCAAAATATTTCATTTCTCAATCTTACCATTAAAATAGTTACATTTCTTTTTTTAGTACAACATTAAAATAGTTAAATTCCATTAACACTCAGAATGAGTTTTTTCAGGAGTACCCTTTAAATATTGGCTTTTAAATTTTATAAATCCTATATCTAGCCTCAAATTCGATCAACTTTATTTATTTATTTATTATTATTATTATTATTATTATTATTTAATATAAATAGGGATGAGAATCGAAATCATGACAATTAATCAGAACAAAACCAAGATGGACAGAGTTTTAAAATAATCTAGTTTTAAAAATAAATTACAAAAATAATGTTAGTTTAAAAATAATTACAAAATAAATATAATTTAAATAAATAAATTCAAACCTAAATTAGGTTTTCAAAACTATTGACAAAAATTAGGTCAAAATAATATGGCAGGTGATTATGCGACACCTTTTTATTTTTTATTTTTGGAAGTTGTACGCCACTTCCACCTTTTTATTTATTTATATTTTAATTTTTATATTGTTATTTTATTAATATTGCAAAATTTAATTAAGATGTGATTAATTTTTTTATATTTTTTTGTTATTATATTTTAAATTTTGATTAAAATGTCATTTAAAGTCTGTAACATTTAAATTTAATATAAACTAAATCGATAAAAAATTATTAAACTAATAAAAACATAAAAGTCAAAGTATAAATTACATAAAATCCACATGTTTTGTCATTTCCATCGCCAAATACATGACTTTAAAACAAAATCTAGATTTTGGTTTGGGATTTAGAGGCCATTTCTGAATCTGGGGTATAGATAATTAGGGTTTTGTTTTGTTTGTTTTATAATTATTTTGTTTTAAATTATTGCATTATAGGGAGATGTCCATCATGTTTTAGGTAATGTATGATCTATTTTTCAAATAATATACGTCATTATATATATAATACATTATTTCTCAAGTTAAAGTTAGCTAGTGATAATTTTATATGAGATCATACTTAGTGAGTTAGACACAAATTTTAATGAAGAATTAGACCAGAAAGTTTCTACTTTCCCTTCCAAATGTCTTAGAAATTGATAAAAAAAAAAAAAAAAAAATCCGACTCTTTATCTCTTTTAGTGGTCTAATTCCTTCACTGAATTCTTGCCAATTCCCTAAACGTTACACCATATAAGTTTATAATCGTTGTATTTTGACATTTGCTAACAAAAAATCGTATAATTTCAAAATGTTAAAAGGTTATTTTAAGCCACACCAAAATAATTGATTTTTTAAAACTTAATTAATATTAATGTCAAGACGTAAAAATAGCATGGATAAAAGAAGACCAAAAATAAGGTCCGGTGGAAATAAATAAAATATTACCTCAACAGACAAATTCTGCCATATTCACGTTCCCATTCATAAACAAAAGAAATAAGAAAAAAAGATAAAAATAAAATATCAAATAATATATATATTTTTTATTTTAATATTTAGAGGTCCTAAAATGAGGTGTGCAATCATGTTCTTATGTTATATTTCATAATTACATGCGAATAAAAGATCCACATTCTCATCTATCATTATTTTAATTATTTTAAAGGGAAGAATGTTGATCTTTGACCCAAGAAAAAGGTTAAAAATATATTTATTTAATCTAGACTATGATTTTATAGAGGTAGCTTTATTATAATATTAACTGCGGTTAAATATTGTTTTAGTTCGTGTACTTTTCGTTTTAGTTTATTTTGATACATGTATTTTCAAAACGTAAACGTTCATTTTGGTTTTTATAGTTTCAACTTTTATTTATTTTAGTTCAAATACTTTCGAAACATTTATTTTAGTCGTACTTCAAAAAACTGACTAGTCCATTTATAATTTCATTTTTATCTTATTTATTTTGATCATAATTTTAATATGACACTTCGTTTACTAAATTTTTTGAGATGTAGGCAAATATTTGTATTCAAGGGTTTTTATTGTATATAAAATCTGTGTTAAAATTTTACAAATACGGACCAAAACAGATGTTTTGAAATACAGTAACTAAAATGAATAAAAATTTAAACTACGTAAACCAAAATGAATTAAAGTCAAAAGCAAAGAAATAAAATAATATTTAATTTATTAATTAATACAGCCAACTAAATATTTAAATAGCTTTTAATTTTAGTTATAAATATTATAGGCATTAAAATAAACATCTTTGTCCAATCATTTCATGTGGAATTAACTGTGATAAAATACCATCAAAGGGAAGTTTAATTAAGTACACCGATATATTGCTTTTTTTTTTGGAGTGAATCTAATACTCAAAATTAGATGTCGAGAGCTAAAACGATAGCTCAGCGGTAATTGACACATATCTCTAATAATAGGTCGTGAACTCTCATCCCACATGTTGTCGTAAAAAATAAAAATTAATTACATATCGGGCTCGTATTTGAGTTGAAAGATTTTAGGTCATTCTCATCTTCTTTGTGTCAAATTCATCCACGCGACTTGCTCATAATGCCAATAATTTTCATTCTTTGAATAATTAAATGTAGACACAAGCTGGTTTGAAACATAGTTTTCATATACTTATAAAAGGAATTTTAACAAAAGTTAGAAATTTAAAACCTACTTCTATTATAATTAACCCTTTATTCTAATTAGGTAAAGATTCTTAAAAAAAAAAAAAGAAAAAAAAAGAAACCTCTACAAAAAATTTCTTGAAAATTATTGCAACAATAATGCATATCTAGACAGAGACTAAAGAAAATTTGAAATTTTTCTAATGCAAAAAACTTGACTTTTTAAACTGTTTTTTTAAGCAGAATAATCATTTACCGTCTCATTTCATCAACATGTTGATCATATGTCTATGAGTTCAACATCTACTTAATAGTTGAATCGACATTTCCATAGTATCACAAAAAATTAAAATAGAGAAAATATTAATAGAATATCACTAATATATACATATAATATTCCTAGTGTTTAACTTATTTTAAAATAGTGAAATATTTATCTGTTAATTTAAATATCTGGTATGAATTTTTTATTTTTATAATTTTTCAAAAAATATTCATCGGTATTAACATTGGAATTTTATTGATATTTCTATCAACATTTTCATAAAATTAACATCACAACATTTACATCAATATCATAGAGCCTTGATTTTAGTTACCTTAAAAAAATTGTACTTTTTTCCATGAAAATTTAACCAATAATAACCTAATAGCAAACATCTCAAGATTGAATCAAAATTTTAAGGTTTGTAGGGTTATAAATTTATTGGTTTGATGATCATATTTCTTTTTCTTCTTTCAAATTATATTACTTTTAATATTTTGTAATTAAATACGACATTTTTGTGGGTTTTAATTGTTCATATTTACCATTTTTTCCTATTCAACTTGAATGTGTCTGTGAAAATAAGAACCTAATTAAGAAAAATTCTAAGAACAACTAGAAAAGCTTATTCAATATTAAAGAAGATGTTGATAAACTTGTTAAGAGAATTAATTATAACAAAAGATATTTTTTCTTTTAAGAAAAATTATAAGAAAAGATTTGGTTATGAAACTCAACATAGATGATTTTTTTTTTTTATAAAGATAATAGATGAATTTTAAAATAACAAGATAATGAAAGAAAATAATAACTCACATTAAAGTGTTGGATAACATCTTAATAAAATAAAAATTAACGCGATAAACTATTAGTCAGCATTTACTTAAAAAATAACAATATCTCCTAACTTGAGCATAAACTCAACTGGTTAAGAAATCTCTCTCGATCAAAGGTCGTGAATTTGAATCTCCACCTCCACGTGTTGGTACTAAAAAAGTAATATCTCTCTTATAATGTATTGGGGCCGACTTAATTATAGATGGTTTGCCATCCTAGCTCGACTCAAGTTGGACCGATTCAACTAGATTAGATCAGCTCGATCTGGTTTGGTCAATTTGGATCGGGTGGTCCTACCCAATTGACTTGATCTGAGTAGTTGGCTCATATTGTTTCTTTAATTTTGCCTCACTCGAAGTGAACCTATACGATAATTTCACCCCCTCTTCAAACCCACAAACTGCGGCACCCTGTGAACCTAACGGTTCCTCCCACTGAATAGGGTTCAAAAGTTGTATGAAAATATCAGACTTTTTAATGGATAATAGATCACTAGCATGTGTTTTGGTCGTTAATTTCGGTTTAATTTCTTTTTAATGAATTTGAGTATATATTAAATGACAAAGTATTATGACCACAAAATCTTTCATAAACTAATAAATAAATTCTAATATTTTACTAAAATAAAGTTGATTAGCTACATGTCATCATTTCATGGTTTTATTTTAAATTTAAAAAATGAATGAGTGGAGATTCCGACCTCCAATTTTTTTATATATGATATATATTTTTTTGACTTTCTGAAATCGACGCTGTGTGGGTTAGGCTGTGAATTCCGATAATTTTTTATTTAATTTTTTTTTTTTTTTTTATCTTAATCAGTTGAACTAAGCTCATTTAGTATTTGATGATTTGTTTCTAAATTGAAACAGGTAATTATAATACATTAAATCTACCAATGTTCATTGTTCACTCTAATTGTATAGATTTTTTGTTTGGGTCAACTAATTGTATAGATTTTCGATCATATATTTATTTGTACGATAATTAAATATTGGAAAAAATTTCATTAATGTTCTTTTTTTCAAAGGAAATTTTATTAATATTAACATCAATTGTTTTTCTTTTTATTATGGTACAATCAAATTAAATTATTAAAAATATGTAGACATTAATGAAATCTATTACTTTATATGTACAATTTTATATCCAAAATCAATAGTTCAATCATACAGAGAAAAAATGACAACTTGAGGATAGTTCCGTTGATTAACACATCTATCAATCAAAAGTGATTAGAAATTTGAAATTTCAGCCTGAACTAAAAAAAATCTAYAAAATAAATATTAAGAAAAGTCAATATGTAAAAACTTCTATTTCATTTCCWTAAGTGCAAATTAATTATGATTTTTCTAAAAAATAAAATCTAAAAGTTTATTTGTAAAGGTATTTTTTTAATAAGGAATAGTAAGTAATACCATTACTATGATTTAATAATGACCCACTAATTGAATAACAAATTAGAAAGGAAAAATCTAGAAATGGAAAGACTAAATGAGAATGATATTTAAAGTTAAAAGAACAAAGTAGAAAATGATTTTGCCATTAAATAAAAAAATCAAGAATTATACTTTACTAAATAATTTAACAAAACAAAAGGTAGAATATAATTACTTTTACATTTTATAAATATGCTTATTTAAGTAATAAATTAATTTTAAAGTTCAAACTTATTATTATTATTATTATTATTATTACTACATTAGTTCAAACTTATTTCAGACTACCGTTAATACAAATCCTTATCACAATGATATTTTAAAAATATAAATAATTATATTAAGTTGCAATAATAAAATGTTTAATGTGTTYCGACTATTATTTGGTCGACAAATTGACATTGTCATTGAAATTGAAATTTCTATATCTACAGTGATTTGATATTGGAATAAATCAACATTTYCATAATATGATAAAAAGTTTTGATAAAATAAAAATAAATCAACAAAATGTCACCCTAATATGAATATTAATAACTCCGTAAAAGAATATAAATTTTAATTTTTTGGGGGAAGAGTAAAATACTTGTTTGTAATATTAAATAATTTGTAATATTAAATCGCCTTTTAAACCTTGGGTTAATTTTTTCCTAAATAAATTCTAGACTTAAATCATACTTTTTATGGGTGTTTTTTTCATCCATAAACATTCAATTTTATTATTATTATTTTTTTGTATTTTTTGTATTTTTAAGATTTCATTATTATTTTTTAACTTGGCATGATAGACCATTTCAATCTTTTGACAATTTCTTCAAAATAATTTTCTACAAACTAAATGTAACGCATATTTTGTTCAAGTGATATCCACACATAAGTGTTGTTCTTCTTCTTCCTTTTTTTTGTTTGTATTAACCAATAAAACTAAAATTTTAACACTTACAATACTAATGTCTTTAACCAACTAAGCTAATTTCGATGGCAACACAAGAACACTTGTGTTGAACCTACAAGTAGTTCTAAAGTTTCAAAATGTTCTTGTTAGACGATTAGAGAAGAATTAATGGTAAGATATAAAGTTGTATTTTTATGCAAACTTTGTAAACAAAAGCAAAACATTTAATACCCTTTTGAAAATTTTGAGAAGAATTAGGACAAAAAGAAATTGTAAGTTATAATAGGAAGTTATTGCCTCTAATTGGTCTCCCAGGTAGAATTAGTTAGAAGATTATTTTCTAATGAAAGGGAAGCGAAAACACACTCTACTTGCCCACAATTCTATTGTTTCAACGTCATTCTAATCTTGATGCTCCGTGTACATAGCAAAGAATCCACTCAAAGGGACAAGATACTGTATGACTAAGTTTGACAAAAGTCCCTATAATATTCACCGCCTATCGTTACTAATGTAAATAACCTTCATATTAAATAAGGCTTTCAGGCTCTTGCTGCAAAAGTATAGAAAAAAAAAAGACATCGACTCCAACTACCTTTAGAATTTAACTGCGACTAGATCGTCTCCGAGTAGAAATTCAAACCTACCCTCTTTAGGAAAGATAAAAACATTTAACCACGAACTTGTAGTCAAATTAACAAATGAGGGGAGGATGAAAAAAATCACAAAAAGTATGAAAGTTTTAGAGATGAAAATAGAATAAATGACTTTAAGTGCATCTATATCAAGTCTAGCTTCAAGCTTCAGTTATGTTTCTGTTTGTGTTACTACTTGGTGAGATAGCGTTGACAGTTGATTCTCGAGCCCAAATTTTGATGGAGTCTGTTTATGTTTGTATTGTTTTGACACTTGTTCTCGTTATTGTTTTGTTGTTGTCGTCGTTCCTGCTACGTTTTTATTGCCAGATCCTTCCGTCCTTTTGTGCCTTGATCTCGGGTCGTGAGATCCATCTTAGATCAATGCGTTGGTTAGGATGAGAAAAAGGGAGTTGTAGAGTAAGAAGAGAAGTAGAGGAAAAAAACCTCTTAATACAGTTAGCAGCAGTAACCACGATTGCTCTCCCTTATGATTCGCTTCTTTGCTTTCTTTCCTTTCCCAGTTCCCATTTCCCATTTCCCGTTTACCACTACATATGCTCTCTGTTCCTTCTCCCATGGCTTCTGTCGCGCCTCAACCTTTTTCCTTCCTCTGAAAAAACCCATTTCCAAGCTCCGACGACGGAGACGCGCCGCCGATTATGGTGGTCGGAGAGCCAGCCGGCGATGGCCCCCGAGTGGTGGTGGTCGGGGTCAAAATGGACCCCCACAGTAGGGAACTCCTCACTTGGGCGCTCGTCAAAGTGGCGCAGCCCGGCGATTGCGTCATTGCTCTTCATGTCCTTGATTCTTCCGCCGGTAATTGCTTTCTCTCTTCGTTTTTCTCTCTCTCTCGTTGCTTCCCCTTGTTCTGAGTGTGGAATTTCTGGTGTTGAGCTTCAGTTGCAGAGGGGAAATCGACGTTGCTCTCTCTGGTCAAGTCGTTTGACTCTGTACTCTCCGCTTACGAAGGATTCTGTCACCTCAAGCAGGTTCTGTCTTCTTAAACTCAGCTGTTCTTCGGATTTCGAGGATTTTTGTGAATCGAGAGTGTTCTTTCTTTTTTTGTGGTGGAATTTTGAGTGTGAAATTGTTGTTCAGGTCGACTTGAAGCTCAAGGTCTGCCGAGGCTCGCCGGTCCGGAAAGTCATTAGACGGGAATTGGATTCTTACGACGAGGCTTCACTGATTCTCGGTACTTCTAAATCCCACCATAGAATCCGTTCATCGGCCTCGGTTGCTAAGTACTGCGCAAGAAAATCGTCGAACAGATTCAGTGTTTTAGCGGTTAATAATGGCAAAATTATTTTCCAGAGATTAGCAACTTTCCCTAACAAAGACCAGTCTCGAGGTACCAATTATTTGACCTTTTATTTCGCTTTTAGGCTGTGATTTCTTATTTTCCGCTTAGGAATTATGGGTTCTTATTTCCCCCCTTTTTTGCCTAATCGAGCAGACAAGGATGGGGGCAAGAATTGTGCGGTCATGGTCGACAACTATTTGAGCCAGATTGTAGAAGTAACTAATGAAACAAAAGCTGTTGGGCTGGGTGAAAATTTTGTCACGGGTCATCATTGTTTACAGAAATCTGACTCTGGATTCAATGTGGAGCTGGACTGTGTTGAGGGTGCTCTGTCTTTGCTTGAACGMAATGATTCCGGGACTAATTTGGTGGAAGAGTTGCCTGGTGACATTGATGTGGGGGATTCATTGGCTTTGGTACCATTTCAAAGGCCTCCGGAAGTTACCAAGTCGAATTCCATGGTRAGTCCAGACCCTTCGCAATGGAAATCGAGTTGGCCGCTTCTGCGTCGGATATTTTTGTCCAAGCAGCAAGCAGAGAAGCCTCCGAAGAAATTTTCAAGGCTTCATGGTGTTTTGCACATATCGAACTTCCAGTCGTCGGCCGTAGTTTATCCAGATCAGAAACAGAGCAGTTTTGATCAGGATCAGGCTTCSACCATTGATGGAGACATTGGAGCAATTGTGCCATATGGGTTCAACCACATTTTGGAAAGCCTTCCAAAAGAGGTACTGGATTTGAAGGATAAATACTCATCCACTTGCAGATTGTTTAATTATGAGGAACTTTCGTCGGCAACGTCTAATTTTATGCCTGGTTTGTATCTAATCTTCTCTCAACTTTTTATCCTCGCATTCGGCTTATTCTGGATTGGATGATTCTCTGACAATTATTTATGTGTATTTTAGAGAATATGGTTGGTAAAGGAGGCAGTAGCTATGTTTATCGAGGGCTTCTTCCCGATGGGAAGGAAATTGCTGTGAAAATCTTGAAGCCATCTGAGAATGTGCTAAAGGAGTTTGTTCAGGAAGTTGGGATCATTGCAACTTCAAGTCATAAGAATATTATACCTTTATTAGGTTTTTGTTTGGAGGCCAATAATTTACTCTTGGTCTATGATTTTCTTTCAAGAGGAAGTATGGAAGAGAATCTCCATGGTAAGATCTGTACATGTGTATGAAGAAGACTGCTGTGACTTATGTTTTACTATATTCTTACTGTCCAACTGGTTTATTTTCTTTAAGGTTGTAAGAAGGATGCAAATTCATTTGGTTGGCAAGAGAGGTTTAAGGTTGCTGTTGGTGTTGCTGAAGCATTAGACTATCTACATAATTGCAGGGAGGAGCCCGTGATACACCGCGATGTCAAATCCTCTAACATTCTTCTTTCGGAGAATTTCGAACCGCAGGTTTTATGATATGTTCCTTTTGCATACAAATGTATAAACTCTCCAGGAATTTCAACTGCGCTTATATTCATCACTGTAGTTAGTATGTTTTGGAGAAGGGTTCTTCCATTTGATTGCTCTAGGTTCTGTTTACTCTTTCAGCTTTCTGATTTTGGGCTTGCGAGTTGGGCATCCTCATGCTTCCATATCACTTGTACTGACGTAGCTGGAACGTTCGGGTATGCAGTCTGTTCCTTGGTATTAAAATGTCACATTGATTAAGTTTTTCTTCATTTTCGACATGTTAGATATTCTTAATGTGATGGTTGATAATGTATTCTTTCGAGCGTGCTTGGTAACATTCGCTTGTATGGCAGTTACTTGGCTCCTGAGTATTTCATGCACGGAAAAGTGAGTGATAAAATCGATGTCTACGCATTTGGTGTGGTACTTCTTGAACTACTTTCAGGTAGAAAGCCAATCAGCAACGATTGTCCCAAGGGGCAGGAGAGCCTTGTAATGTGGGTAAGTTTCGATCTCCTCGACTACAATAACTTCCATTTTAGTTCCATGTCGGGATAATGTACGAGTAGTCATAAATTCAGTTCTTCTGAACCTCGGGCAAACTTGTCTATGGAATAACCGATGCCAACATATGTAATATAGGCAAAGCCAATTTTGAGGGATGGCAAAGTTTCGCAATTGCTAGATCCAAGCCTAGGCAGTGACTACAACCATGATCAAATAGGCCGAATGATTTTGGCTGCTACCCTTTGTATTAGACGAGCGCCAAGACTCCGCCCTCAAATCAGTCTGGTACGTCGACTAAATGCACAACCCATTCRACGTCTTCCACTCGTCAATGCTTGTCAAGGTTGTGTCATTTTCCCCTTCCCCCCATTCATTTGTTTTATTCAAAACTGCAGGTATTGAAACTCCTCCAAGGCGACGAGGAAATAACAACATGGGCAAGACAACAAATCGATGAATCAGACGAACTCGACGCAAGYGACGGAGAACCTCTACCTACCAACATCCAATCACACCTCAACATGGCCTTGCTTGGCTTGGAAGATGACTCACTTTCTATCAGCAGTGGAATACAAAGCATTTCCATAGAGGATTACTTGCAGGGGAGATGCAGCCGCTCCTCAAGCTTTAACTAGTCATTGCTCAACATAGGATTTTCAGCAAAAGTTTAGGTATTAACACCTTCCACCCTCACTCGTATAAGTAGCTACCGTGTCGATGTGCCCCAAAAACATTGTTTTTCCTCCTTTTTTTTTACTTTTTTTTTTGTTGGGTTTCTGAAACTGGGTCATGGTAGAGAGGTTGTCCAGGGAAAGAGGTTTGCCCCTCCTTGACTTGGTTATGATGCCATATTCTGAAGGGCTTTGTTTTATCTTTTTGTATTGGTTGGAAAATTGAATAGTTGCTGTTCATAGAAAAATGTGGATTTGAATTAAAGGAGATGGATGTGAAAGGCATTTGTAGATATCAACTTCTTGTTCCTTGAAAACTTCTTCTTCTCTCTCTCTTCTGCTCTTTGAGAGTTTTTTTAGCCTTCTGAGAACCAATGAAAAGGAAACAAGTGGCTTCTTTTTCTATTCAGTCAAAAAGGGCAGCCCATATGGGCTTGTGTTGTTTTCCAAGAATGACACTGTGATTGTGAATTGAGACACTGATGAACATACTGATGTGTCGATGGATTTGATTAATAAAAGCTATCAACATTAAACAACTTTTAAAAAAAATTTTAACTAGTAAGTTATATATCTTATTATTAGTTTTTAGTTTTGTATTGGTGAAGACTCGTCAGGTTTCTCTGAGGCTGAGGTCGAACTTGAATAGAGACGTCGTTTGGACATTAAAGTATGCCCCTTATCCTTGAATTGAGGAGGACGAGTCTCGTGTTGACCTATTTCACTTGGCATGTAGCATTATGATGTGACTCGCCACAACTAGTGAACCGTGTGGAGTAAGTCGAGAGAACACTCCTGAATTAAAGCGTCTCACATTCTTCRATGGATGATTTAATCTAACCAATAACTCAAGTGCTTCCTTTGAAAAGTTAATTTATGATTTAWCTATGAAAAAAATGTGTTAGTGTCAAGGTTTTAAATGTTGACGYCAAGGTCTCAATTTCATAAAAATATCAATAAAATGTCGATGTCAATATATATTTATGAAAAAGTTATAAAATAAAAAATTTCGTAACAACCATTTAAATTAAAAAATAAACATTTTATCATTTCTAAATAAGTTAGAAATAATAAATATTAAAAGAATTGGGGTTGGGGGATTCAAACTCGTGATCTCATAGTCAAAAACATGTATCAATGTTGGCGATAATTTATATATCCCAATGATATTTTAGTGGTAAATTTGAAATATTAATTCACTCCCAATATCGATATTAAATTTCTCCAAGTTATAAAAATATTTGTGACGATATCAACATAAATAGATATTTTATTCATTCTATAGAAGTAATATTCAATCATTTTATTTCCTTTGGTAGGAATGATATTTCTAGATTTTGTATTTAAAGAATATCAGGTTTTTCAAGTATTTGCCCAGAAAAAAAATTTGATAAAAAAATAAAAAAGAAAAAAAACCCATGTGTACATTAAATAATGATGCACAATTTTGAAGTTAATGAACAAGGTAAAACAACAGTGGTAAATAATATGGTCAATGGTTTATTATTCCAAAGGTCAATCAACAGGCTAATGATAACAAAATCATTATTAACTATAATTTAATATTAAATTTTAATTAGCCAATATTTTCTACTTTTATTATGCCTGATTAACTTCTTCAAAAGGAATATTATGGCTGAATAATTAAAAGTTCACAAGGTACAAAGTTTTTTTTTCTTTTTTTGTTTGTACTAAAAAAGGTTATCTTTTATACTAAAAAAAAAGTTTTTTTTTTTCCTTTATAAACTTACATCTCCTAGTGAAACTCTAGCCGTTTGTTTCCTGAAAAATCTAAGAAAGACTCCCATGAGATGTATCCAGATTCCCCTATTTATTTTATAGGAATGTTGGATACCCGAACATTYCTAGATATTCAGGCATTCTTATGCYCGGGCATCCTAGGATGCCTATACATGAGACATCTCAACAAAATTTTAGATGTCCTCCTATAACATAGGTCTTGCATCTTCTTTTGACAATTTTGTCCCTCATYATTTTTGTTCTATAATTTTTTTTCATCAATAATATTTTTTCATCATTTATTTTATTTTATTTTAAAAATAAACGTATGCACTAATTCATTAATAAATGTCTAAATACAATTTTATTTATATGCTACATTTAGATATAATATAAACATTAGTCAATAGTATAATATCTTAATTTATTTTTAATTCAAATCAAGGGTACAATCTTTTCGTTTATTTTACTCTCCCAATAATCACCAAACATAAACTAAAATTGACATAAAAATGTAATATTAAATTAATAAAAATAAAATTCTTTTATGGATTCAAATAATATTAAATTTAACATATAAATTATAAGATGACCAGACATTTTTGGAACATTATATAAATTTACAATATTCCCACAAATAAATCCTTCTTACCAAACAAACGTGTCTATATGAAATTGTGGATATCTAAAATTCCGGGCATATAAGATTCTAGGCATGTGAAGATGTCGGACATCTACATTCCCAAAAAATAAACGGCCCCAAAGAGATACTCTTACTCGAAAAGTTTGATCATTTAACTTTCTCTCGTAATTATATGATATTGGAAGTCCTTCTGGCTTATATACAAGTTGTTAACGTAACTTCAGCAAGGAAGTTGAAGCCACACACCACGTCATAGTCAAAACAAGAATATCTATTATTGTGCATTTTTGTTACAATATTTTTGTTAAAGTTTAGATTCTTTTTCTTCTAAACTTAGGATATACTTTTGTATAAATAGAGCCTTTGAGTGCTATCATAATACAGTGAAATATAAACATCATACCTTCTTTGTGAAACTTCCTCTTGTGAAATTTTAACTTGGTATCAGAGCTGTAATGGCCAACGCCTCCTCCAACACCTCTACCCACCCCACCTTTAGGAGCCCACCACTCAATCAATTGCTTAACCAAATCACCACAATAAAGCTAGATAGAACCAATTACTTGTTGTGGAAAAACCTAGCCTTACCCATATTACGAAGTTACAAACTAGAGAGACACCTCTCCGGCGAGCACCCATGCCCGCCCATGTTTGTGCAACAGTCGATTGGTAATATGGAAACAAGCCAAACGAACATATCTGCACCATCGAGTTCCTCTATAGCAACAGAAGCAGCCATCAATCCACTATATGAGTCATGGGTAACTACCGACCAGCTACTTCTTGGTTGGTTGTACAACTCTATGACTCCAGAAGTTGCAACACAGGTGATGGGGTACGAAAATGCTTGTGATTTATGGGCTGCCATACAAGAACTCTTTGGAGTACAGTCTCAGGCGGAAGAAGATTATCTCCGTCAAGTATTTCAACAAACTCGAAAAGGTTCTCTTAAAATGACTGATTTTTTGCGTGTTATGAAGTCTCATGCAGACAATTTGGGTCAAGCTGGAAGCCCCGTACCCACTCGATCTTTGATTTCTCAAGTTTTGCTGGGATTAGATGAAGAGTATAATCCTGTGGTAGCAACGATCCAAGGAAAACGAGGCATTTCGTGGCCTGAAATGCAAGCCGAATTGTTGGTATTTGAGAAGAGGTTAGAACTTTAGAATTCTCATAAAAATACAGTATCTTTTAACAACTCTGTTTCTGTGAATATGGCTAATAGTAGCAGAAGTGTAAGTGGTGGAAACCAACGTCAAAATCAAAACTCTCAGCCACCATTCAACAACAATCGGGGGGGTGGTCGAAATTGAGGTAGAGGACAGTGGAACAACAACAATAGTCGGCAAATTTGTCAGGTGTGTGGTAAACCTGGACATTCAGCACTAACGTGCTACCATCGATTTGATAAGGAGTACAGGAACAATACACAAAGCCAGGGTAAAAACTTCAATGGCGACTCTAACCAGGGGGTTAACAACAACTCTGGACAAGGTACATCTTATGC
>NW_019104541.1:953597-965724 GCF_001995035.1 Momordica charantia
TTTTGTATAAATAGAGCCTTTGAGTGCCATCATAATACAGTGAAATATAAACATCATACCTTCTGTGTGAAACTTCCTCTTGTGAAATTCTAACTCAAGTCTTTGGCATATTATTTTTAGAAACATAGGATAAGTACCACATGTTGGGAATGACAAAGCAAAAATGCTTCTCCTATATAGGAAGATGTTTACAGTGAACCAAAGACATTATCCACAAATATTTTTTTTACTGATCTTCAATTTTTATAATCTTTTGAAGTATACACTACTATCGTGATTACATTGAAGCTCTGCATGCTAATTTCTCGCTTCTTTATCATGAATCATCTCTCTTAATATATTCTATAAGTCATTTATTAAAAAAACTCGACTATTATGTATTYATTTTTTAGAATATAACATCRTAAATAGGAGACGAAGGAATCAAATTTACTTACGACCTCTTAAAAGAAAATAAATATAGAAATTTGATTTTGATTTAATTAGTGAGTTTTTTGTGAATTTTTTTAGCATGGTTCCAAAGAGGGGATTAGTATGCTGAATCTTATAATTGATCACGGGACACGGAGGGAGGAGAACAGTTTCATAGAGGGGAGGAAGCTAGCGGACCAAACACCGTTTTGTTCTTCAAGATTATATAATATATATTCTACGTGGATATTCCCGTAGTTTTAACTAGTTGAGTTATGCTTCATTAAATTAAACGCCTTAAAAACGAAACCTACCATTATAGTATATTTGTTTCATTTGTAGTTCCCATGTGCGGTGTGTATTAGAGATTGGATCTCAAGTCTCTTCAAACATTGTGTGCCTTTCAAACTGAGCTTGTGGATTTTACAAATTTCTCCATCACGCCTCTTTGCACAAAAATAATAATAATAATAATAATAAATAAATAAATAAATCATTGTTTACACTGAATTTGATAAGTTTTATCAATTTTTAATTTTTAATTTCATCCCATTGTGTTTTAAACTTAGATAATTGTTGAAAATTTTACCTTCAAATAAGTTTTTCTTCAAAGAATTGTTGAAAAAAGTATTTTCTCAGGCTGTTCGATGAATTATAAAACATATGTTTGGCAGAAATTGATAGGATTTTAGAGAAAGATGATATTAGAGTTTTTTTTGGTTGAAATTTGTGAGTATTGACAGAGTTATTAAATGATCGATTCTGTGTAGAGATGATTTTATTGGAATTATTGATTTTTTTTTATTATTATTATTTTTTAGATTCTTGCAAAAGATTGTTCTTGTCGGTGAAAATTAATAGTAAAAATGATTTGGAAAGGACTTTCTTCGTTGTTGTTGGAATAAGCAGAAAATAATCGAGAAATTAAAAGAAAATAGCAACAAGATGCAAGTTTTTGTACCTTTACTATTCACAACGTGTGAAACTGCTTCTTTAGGTAGAACGGATTTGAATTGMCATTTCACGGATACAATGTTTCAAACACTTAGCTTTCAAAATTTCATGCACACTTGCTAGAATTGATAACATTCGAATGTTATCAACCAAACTTAGTCTTATTATGCTTGCAGYTCTCAAATTCATTTCCTCTCCTTCTAATGTTCATCATTCATGCTAGACTTCTTAYAACCTCTGCTACAACCATTATTGGACTCTATTAAACCAACCATCGTCGCCTAACTCGTCAAAAGTATCAATATTGTTCAATCTTCCTTTCGAGGTCTTATGTATCTCATATTGTTTTTAGTAAATCTTTCACTTACAYTTACCACAATCCGAAGTTGATCATTCCATCAAATTTCTCTACGTCAAACCCTCGTTGGAATCATAAAATTTGACATATCTACTTCACATTTTTAGTACATCGACAAATACTGAACAACTCACATTATTTACAGTATTGTAGTTCGTTAAATAATTTTTTCTCATATGGAAGTTCAAACAAATCTACRGACCACRAAGCATACTTAAAAATTAAAGAAACTACGGAGGTCTGACATTATTTGTTGGAAAAAAATAAACCTCTCACTTTTATGGTAGGAAAAAGTAGAAAAAAACTGAGAAATTAAAAGAAAATGATAAGGATAAGAAAAACACAATAATTTATGTGGAGCTAATATTTTATTAGAATAAACAAAAATTGCAGAACTTATTTTAAGCTTGGAGTCCAATTCGATAAAATAAAATTTGCGGTGAAAATTAATACAATTTGCCAAGCTCAGTGATGAGAATTAATTTTTTTTTTTGTCTTCCCTTTCTATTTTATGCTTGATTGAGTTTAGTTTAATAGTTCAAATATTTATTATTTCACTTCAAATCTAGAAGTTAAAATCCATATCTCTATATTTGTTGTATTCAAGGAAAAATATTTGAATTTGAACTTATGCATTATCATTTCTTTTTCGATCAATATTGACAATAAACTTATTTCTGTTTTTACAAAGCTACTTCATCCTAGTTAGTTTAAGGGAGAAAAGAACGAGCTCGACTTCTATGAGTAATTTTGAAATGATTTTAAGCTTTAAACGCTATAACAATTGTCAATATGAGCCTTTTAATTCAATAGTCAAGACATTCTCTTCCTCGAAATTGGAGGTTCAATCTTTCATCTCTACATTTGTTCTCCTCAAATAAAAAAAAAGACGACTATAACCGTTAATGAAAGAAAAAAATGTAATCTTARATTAAAAATAAAATAATGTGCAATGTGCTCATTCTTGCAAAATATAAAAAAGTGAAAATTATGAGTGTAATGTGCTCAATTTGTGACAGTTAATTTTTTTTTTCAATTTTTTATTTTCTTACTTTCAAATATTTTATTTTTGTCAGTGAATCTTGCATAAAAATAAATTTATGTCTTTATCATTAATTTTCTATTAGTATATTGCAAAAATAGTATATTGCAAAAATCTAACGTGACGTATTATCTAATTTATTTACTTTTTTTAAGTACAAATTTATTTACGTAATAAGTAAGTACATATAGAGGTCATAGGCCAAGTTTCAAAATGAATTACAATAGGTTAAAAATATGATTTAAATCTCACTTGGTCCCTACCATTTTAAGTGGATTTTATTTTGGTCATAAAATTTTTAAATTTATTCTATTTTAATTTTTAAACTTTAAAAATATCTAGTTTAACCTACAAGCTCTACTGGAAAATGTATTGTAGCCACATAAGTCTACTGGAAAATGTATTGTAGCCACATAAGTCTGTAGAGATAATTATTGAATGTGCAGATATTAAGTAAATAAATAAATAATTTTTTCTAGTACAACAAATATGGTGAGTGAGAATTAGAAAATATTGAACCTTGATGCCTTAACCAACTACAACTATGCTCAGGTTGGGTAAATGTGTAATGTACACGGGAAAAAAGTGAGGTAATGAACGAGACTGTATTGATAAGCAAAATTATTAATTAAGTGAAATTTTCYAGTACTATAGTCGGAGACTCGGAGTACCTACTCTTTTTGTCTACATCTATAATATATTTTCTATATATATAAAAAATTATTTAATATTAATAGACAATAAATAAAAATAGTATTGATATTTCTATGGTAGTAGAAACTTTATTGAGATGATAGAGATGGGACTCAAAGCACATATAAGATCAATTCGATACGTTTGTGGCTCAAAAGTGTGATTGAAATGAGAATATGAAGAGAATCATTCAAACTTCAAAAAGTTGGTCCAATGACGAAACAAGTAACGTTAAATTAGTCTTCATCGCATAAATTATTTTATTAAACGGTAAAATTTCGTTTGTTGGAAGGCGAGGTTGGAAGGCGAGGTCTTCGACGAGGTGGACTGAGCTCGGAGGTCAAAACTCGCGACCAGCTCCTAGGTCAGTCATAGCAGACTTACTCCCTATAGCCAAATCACGATTGAGCTAATTGTGAACCAGTTCTGACATCATGCAACTTTGTCAACAGTAGAGATATGTATCTTAATCAGTTGAACTATATTCAAGTTAGCACCTGACTAGAGTATTAAATATAGAACAAATAATAATAATTTTTACCAAGTTAAAAAATATATGGGTATTGAATTCTAAACTTACTTTCTTAGAATTAAAATTAGAAATTATCCACAAACCAAACAATGTGCCGTTTGACAACCCATTTTATTCTTTACTTTTGTCTTTACGAATTATGCTTGTTTTAATTTTTTACAGTTTCATTAGTAAATTTTTCACATCTCTTCACAATCTAGTTGAATTCTTAGTTAAATTTCAAAAATAAAACTACTTTTTAATTATAAAAAAATGGGTCTAGATTTTAAAAATGTTTAAAATATATATATAACAAAATAAATGTACGTGAAAGTAAGGTTTATAAACAAAAAAAAAATTATTAAATAGAAAAACTATTCAAAATTCAATCAAGAAAGCACCCAAAATAAGCTATCCAAATGTTTGATATCTAAATTTGTTCATGTTCCTAGTTCTTTTGAACATACAAGTTGTTTTATTGGTAAAGTGTGTCATTTTTGATCGTTTTTCTATCCTTTGGAATATTTATTTTTCTTGGTAGATTTTGATTGTGATTTGTAGTCACAACTTTTCCAATGTAATCCTTAGTTGTTCTATCTCTTTTTAGTGCAATATTTCTTTGATAAAAAAAGAAAATTAATATACTCGAATCTAACCATAAAATCAAACCTACAAAAAGACTCTCAAACTCAACAACAAAATACTCCAATTCAACTAAAAAAACAATCAAATGAATTAATCCTATAATAGTCTCACCTAGCCATGACGAGATTAAAAGTTTAAAATTAAAATAACTAGCAAGGAGAGTAAAAAATAAAATTTTATGTTATATATATATATTAGTACAATACGTAGAGTGAAGATATTTTAATCTATCGAACTAATGGTGTCTTACACTATTATTAAATTTTTTTTATTGGGGGTAAAGCAAAAAAGGAAATAAATTGAGAATAAAGATAGTGGAAGAAGACAAAAGCAAAACATCTATTATTCCACTTGCAAAAGTGATGCCATCCTCATGTGTCTAATTAACACAATCACATCTCTTTTTCACACATATGGAGCAATCAAAGAGGATTATATTTAACAAATTGTTGGATTTGTTAAAAAGTTGAAGTATGATTTTGTAATGGATTCATGGGTTGGCTTTGTTAATTGATTATGATCCCATTTCATTGCAATTATTTTAGACAAAACTTATATATTTTTCCAACTTGCTAAAAAAGTGTGTATTTTCTATGTATTAAAGTGTAAAAGTGGAAAAAAAAGTGATTAGGTGAACATGATTTTAAAACAATAATTAGATTTTAGTCTAGCAATTATGTCATATAAAACAACTACAAGAGAGTTACTCTTATGGCCACTTTTGCTCTCTCAATCTTCAAAAGCAACATTTTAATTTTTTTTATTTTAATAAATAAATTAAAAAGATCTCCAGACTAACGAAATTGTTTTTTTAGTACACGTGGGATGGAGGATCGAACTCACAACTTCATGGTTTGAGGTATATATCAATTACCGCTAAGTTATACTCGATCTGGCTGACTAACAAAATTGTTATTTGCAAACTATTGGGTAAAAAGAGTGACCAGACATTTTTATTAGAAAATAGGCTAAATAACAGAAAAAAAAACTAGCCTTTGTCATTTATTTAAAATGTGTCCCAAAAGTTTCAATATACAACACTCGAAGTTTAATATATGTTTCAAAAATATCATTTCAAACAAACACCCATTAATATTTTGAAAGAAAAGTTGACGTAAAAAAATATTAAATGACGTGACAATTAACGTAGAAATTTTCACAAAAAATATGAAAAAAATGTAAAAAAAACTATCATTCATAAAAGGAGGAGGATAGGACAAAATTGAGCAAACTTGAATTCAAATTATATGGGTACAATTTTTTATTTTTTTTCTCCGTGTAAACTTAATTCAAAGATTAGAAAATTTGTTCTAATCAAGATTGAATCTTTGACTTCTTGATGATGGAAAAAGCAATCAATGTCTAGAGGTCTAAAGTTTCTCTAAGAGATTTTAATCCCGGAGGTCTTTTAATCAAGTTTAAGTTTTTGATCATTAAAAAGTCTTTTGGGAAGTCTTCTAGACTTAAAAAGAGAGTTTTGAATCTTCTATGATAACTTCTGAATAATTTGAATATTGAAAATGAGAAATAACCTCTTCAATATAAAGTTTTTATTGGTCTAATTTGGGCTAAGGCATAGTTGCATTTGGATCAAATCCTTAGATTTGGGCACATTTGCCTTTAGTGGACTCAAAACTTCTTTGGCTTGGATCTGATTTGAGCTCTAGCCCAATAATCTTTAGTGGACTTAGGCTAATTTGGGCTTCGGTACAATTACCCAATTACACTTTATTGGGGATACAATAGAAATAAACTGACAGCTTTGCTGACGCGACATTGATAAGTTGACAAATTTTAGATGATATGATAATATTTATTCATTTTATATTATTTGTAGCTTACGTGGCATTTTTGGACCTGGTGCTCGCTTGAGATTCTAGGCTCTGATATCATATTAATATTCATGGATTTATAGTATACATGAACTACTTGAGATAGAACTCTATGAATATTGATTAGTACAAATTAAATACCAAAATGGAACAAATTTAAGAGTTTAGAGATAAAACTAAAGCATTATGGAAATTCATGAATAGAGGCAGCTCGAGGTTATATTCAGCTTAAAACTAAATTCTTAATTAGAGGCCTTAATGCAGCAGTATATGTTAAATTACAAATTTAGTTCCTTAGTTTGGTTATAGTTTCAATTTACTTCTAAATCCACTTTTTTTTTTTTAACCAAAGAAATATTGCATTAAAAATAAATTGTACCACTAAGAGTTACATCAGAAGAGGGATGACAACGCACCACAAATAAAAGCCATAAAAGAAAACAGTTATCCTAAAAGACATAGAAACGATCATTATACTTGGTCAATAAAAGAGATTGCATGTTCAAAGAATTAGGAATATGAAAAAATTCTAGCCCACCAGACCTTTTCTCCAAAGTCACAACATCCACAATCTCATTTAATGACTTTGGGGGAGATTCTTCAATTAATTGAAGCATATTCACAATTATGGCACTCTTATTTCGGATTTGGAGATTTGGAGAGAAATAATTGCATCCAAAGTTGTCTTATCTTCCACCATGACAGGTAAGGAAGGATTAGACAAATTCCCAAAATCATGCTGATAAGGGATCTCAAGACAATTAAGACTGATATAACCTCCAAAGATCCCAAAACGATATTTGAGCCGATGGCTGCCGCACCTCTATCGTCGCCCATCTTCTGCTCTGTCATCCTTGCCTTGGAACCATGTAAGTTCTCTAAACTAGAATGCAACGAAGATGAAGAGTCATCCCAAGAGATTAGTGCATGGTAACTCTTCAAAACGTCCTGATGACGAAGCCATGGACCATACATAACGATGTTGCTTTTGATTTTGTCAGCCGCAACAACACTATTGGCATCCAATGGGGTGATCCCGACACCCAGCTACCACCATCCACCATCACAGGAACTAGCGGGAAAGAAGGATCCTCTTTGAAAACCGCATCCACAACAGCAATAGAAATCCTTGAAATATCTTGATCTATGCTACTTCCTACTTGAAAAAAAAGAACTTCGAAAAACTGAAAAAAAGCATAAAGGAAAACCCTCTGAAAAAATCGAAAATTGAGAGAAAACGCATACCGTTGATGGAGAGGAGAAGAAAAGGGGTGGAGTAGGCCACTACCACCCTTCCATTCTTCTAAACCTACTTATGTTCTTCTATTTTTTATTCAATCTTAAACCATGTAGTCAAACAATGCATTTCTTTTCCTTGTTGGACAAGTCAAACAACACAATTACCCAAAATAGAAAACTAACTCCTCATTTGCCAACTAAAGAAATGTGTAAATATAGTATTAAAAAAATATAATTTGTGAGATCGTTTAGAATAAATTTAAAATTTTAAAACCATACCAACTAAATTATTGAAATTTTATTTTAATAACTAGAGACCATATAAAACTTATTTCATAACCATAGGGCTCAAATTTGTAATTCAAACTATTATATATAATCCAAAATTTATTTTTCTTACTTTGAGATGCTAATTTATATGTGTATTAAATTTTGATAATCCAATTTTATATTTGTCAACCAATGATGTTGCTAGTTTTTTTATTTTTTAAACTTTAATGATATTACCAACCCATTTAATCTTTCTTTGGACATAATTAACTTGAAAAAAACTTTTAAATGTATTTTAATTTTGAAAAAAGTTTTTTTTCCCTCTCGGCACAACAACATGTGGTGAAGATTTGCATCATTGTTAATAACATTCCACTAGTATAAGTTAATTAGTTAATAAAAAAAATATTATGGGTGGGGTTTGGAGAGATGAAAAATTTTCATGGTAGAAAATTAAGAAAGAAAAAGGTAAAATAATAATAACAATCATTTGAAACACTCCTCATGAAATTTTGAAATGCTAATCTTGGATTTTTTTTTTTTTTTTTTCCAAATTAAACATAACTCAACCATGAAAGAAAAAAAAAAGTCATTTGAATCCCTATCTTCACATGTTGTCGTAATGGAAAAAAAAACATAATCTGATAGCTTATTGGTTTTGTGGAATTCAAAGAATATCCATTTTTTGGATTCCATGGGGATCCAAAATTGCATCATCGTCATTTCATTTGGATCTAATCAGGGTTATACAAATGGGATGATTCAGCATGGATAATAGGTCGTGATTTCAATAAAATTCGTTGGGATTTTGATATTGTTGATTGTTTGGAGAGGGAGTTGGATGATCTTTTTTAGACAGAGGAGATATATTGGAAACAAAGATGTTGTGAAAAATGGTTGAATTGGAGGGATAGAAATACAAACTGGTTTCATAAGCAGCGACTACGTGGAGACAAAAGAATTTAATAGAGGGTATTGAGACGGAAGACAACTCATGGACAGAGGATATGGGTCATGTTGAAGAATAATTTGTTTCTTATTTTGATGACATATTTTCTTCTTCTTGTCCATATGATGCAGACCTGCACAACGTTTGAATGCAAGGTTGCTAGCTCCTTTTGGTAGGACAGAGATTGAATGTGCACTCAAACAAATGAATCCTACTAAAGCCTCGAGTCCGATGGTTTTGCAGCACTTTTTTTTTATCAAAGATATTGGAAATCGGTGTTGGGTGTTGGAGCCAAATCTAATCGGCCCAACATGGAAGCTCGATATTGTTCCTTTTAGGTTTTTTTTCCCYTCTCACTTGCCGCCGTACCAACAACATATATATATTGTATATATATATATGTTATTAACACCTTTTTTGGGGTCGCAGCCGTGAAACCAAAAATTGGTGGCCGTGGAACACAAGGAAGAGCGTCAGAATTGTAAGGGCAGTCGAATTGGGATTTTTGGCAGCAGTTTTTGTGGCAGCGGCTCAGGTATTAGCAGAGATATTGGGAGAGATCAAGATCGTCTTTGTTGGATAATTGTATCTTGATCTATTGTGTTTTTTCATTCCTATACCTAAGTATTAATTGTGTAAACTACTTGGAAGCTATAGGGCTTTTGTTGGAACCTTTAAGGGATATTTTTGGGAGAGTTTATTGTATTCCAATCCTGAAACAATTATTAATGAATTACTCACATTTGAATGGAAGACTGGATGTAGCCTTTAGTGGTGAACCAGTATAAATTGTTGTGTCATTTACTTGTGCTTTACTGTTTTTCTTTTTATTTGCATATTTTTTTGTTGTGTTTGGATATTTCTATGGAAGGGAAAATTATACAAGACCGTTAATTTCCAACAATCAGTTGGAAATAAAACAATTGGGACTGTTTGGCCTTCCAGAACATAAGAAGATCAATAAAGGGTGAAATTCTACTATTATCCGAAAACAAAAAGACCTTGCAGACTATGACGTGGGTCTCCTACTCCGTCACCTTATGGTAAACGCTTTTGTTATGTACTGCGCTTCTTCTTCTATGCCTCAAACAATGAATCCGAATACAAGGCATTGATTGTCAATCTATTAATGGAAAGCAAAGTCGGTGCTGACACTTGTTGAGACACTTGTCGATATTTAGCAACTCCCAACTAATTGTCAACCAAGTCCTGGTCAAGTACCAGGGGAAAGAAGAAACTTACCTAGCCAAGTTGATCAGCCTACTTAACACCTTTTGAAAGTTGGAAAAATCAAACAAATCTCTAGATCCCAAAACTCCAACACAAACGCTCTAGAATAGTTAGCTGCGGCATATGCGACCGACTTACCACGGGTAGTCATCATTGAAGTCCTCACTCAGCCTATTGTCATACAATAGGAAGTAATGGAGCTGGACTAGGACAGGGCTAGGAAAAGCTCCTGGATGGATCATATAATCCATTTCCTACATGAGAACGAGGCTCCGAGCGACCGTGCTTACTACACCCTACACGAGGGGCGACTGTATCGAAGTAGCTACTCACTTCCCCTCTTTAGGTGCTTGACCTTTGAGGTTGTGCATACTTCATGTGAGAAATCCATTAGGGAGTGTGTGGCAATTACTTGAGTGCTCGGTCCCTAGACGGGAAGATGATTAAGCAAGGTTACTATTGCCAAACCTTACACGAGGATGCCAAGTAGTTCACCCGAAAATGGTGATTGTTGAAAGAGAGTAGCTATGATCCTAAGACAACCGCTAGAACCACTCATAAGCATGATGGGTCCCTAATCTTTTGAGCAGTGGGGACTTGACCTAATCGAACCTCTACTGATGGATAATGGACAAACTAAGATTGCAATGGTAGCGATCAATTATTTTACCAATTGGACGGAAATAGAACCCTAAGGACAATCACAGAGCAGAAAGTGACCAATTTCGTGTGGAGGAATATAGTGTGCGGGCTTGGGATGCCCTACACCCTGGTGTTAGACAACAGACAACAATTCAACAACACTAACTTTTCTAAGCGTTATACTACTCCAACTTGGGCATTAGGCACCATAGCTCTTCATCCACTCACCCTCAAACCAACGAGCAAGTTGAGGTTGTCAACATGATAATCAAGAAAAACTTGAAAGCAAAAATGAATGGACTAAAAGGAGCATGGACAGAAAAATTGTCGAGCGTGCTATGAGCCGATCAAACAACGACACCACCTCCACAGCCACAGACAAGACACCATTCTCTCTAGCCTTTGGTGTTGAGGTGGTCATCCCTATGGATATTGGTCTCTTCTCACCTTGGTTTCTCGCACTCTTACTTCACTCGTATCATACCCGTTTGTTCCTATCTCAAGTTCTAACTTAGGCATCGTAGTTGTTGGATCGGTATGACAATCCTAGAGGGGGTGAATAGAGTTTAATGAATCTTTTTTAAACTTTTTAACACAGTGGACCCAAATTTAAACAAATAAGTAAACTTTTTAGGAACAATTAATTTTATCACAAATTAAACAATAAATTAGAAATACAAACACCGTAATTAATTTCACCACTCAAATATTGCACATAAATATGATTAACAAATTATATCAATTAATTTCATGCAATTTATAATAAAGAAAATTAATTGCAAAAATTAAATAGAGTATGGTTACAGAAAATGACACCAGAAATTTATAGTGATTTGGCAACAATCAGCCTACTCCACTCCCCAAGCGCTTCTTGAGTATTCGATTAAGAAACTTTGACTTTTTCCACGGTAGGAGTCATGGAGCAAGAACGAACCCGATCCTTTCTATGGTTCAGGATCAAACCGTTACAAATGCTCTTTTTTGGGCTCAAGAGCAACTATTACAAAGAATATGAAATTTTAAAGAACAATCTCACAAACTCTCTAAAAAGAGTGGATACACAAATTTTTGCTCACAAATTTGTAAGAAAAATTCTTACAAATAAAAGCCCTCAAATTCGCTAAAGAAATAAAATTGGAAGCTCAAGAATCTCTCTCAAAATAAATCTCTCACAACAAATTTAAAGAAACATCGAAATTTTTGGAGAGATAAACAATGGATGAAATTGGAGAGAAAATTGGGAGAGAATAGATGTACAAATTTGGGAGAAGAAGGATGTTTAAATAGAAGAGGAAAAATTGAAAATAAATTTGAAATCTAAATTAAATTTGGACCATTAGATTAAAAATGA